>JAVTVY010054296.1:0-313359 GCA_036873755.1 Hanleya hanleyi
AGGGCTTTTTGAGTCGAGTTTATCAGACGATACTGGATATCTGGAGTGTTAGTGATTGTTGATTGTGAGCACTTAGTAATATGGAAGACAGGGAAATGATCAGATAGATCCGAGAATATGATACCGGAGCAGAGATCGTCATCGTGGAAATTTGTGAATACATTGTCGATTAAGGTTGCGGAATGTGATTTTACACGCGTACATGTAGGTTTGTTGATTTTAGGAAAAAAATAAAAAGATTTCATGGTTTCATAAAATTGTTTTGATGGGCCATGGCATTGAGTTTTGAATAAGTCAATATTAAAGTCGCCCATTGGAATACAATTTTTCTTTTCAGGTTTCAAAATGTTTAATATATCCAGAAGACTAGAATTGAAATAATCTACACTTTTACCCGGGGGACGGTACATTAATCCTATTACAAACGAGCTGTCATTCACAGTTAGTTCCACAAAGAGTGATTCATATTCACTGTTACAGTGGGTATGCGAGAGGTCGTCACGTATGGTGCATTTTGTTATATCGTTGCTAACATATAAAATGACACCACCTCCTCTCTTATTATTCCTTGATATAGGGAAGGGTTTATACCCAGGAATGATATACAACTCCTCTGTGGCTGGATCGAGCCAACTTTCTGATATTCCAATAACAGAGAATTTGAATTCGAGATCATGTAATAAACTAATTATCTCCGTGAAATGTTTTTTCAGACTTCTTGCATTGATATGGATAACTGAGAGCGAATGTTGTTCTTGGGAGGATAGTGATAATAAGGTTGATCGGGCTTGGTCTTCAGTGTACTAGTTTGAGGTATGGGTACTGATTTGTTCGAAGTGTATATTTCACCCTCCGTATCATCAGTAATATAGTTAGAATTTTCAGCAGGACGGTTCAGCTGTAGTGGATTAAAACACATGGTCTCGAATCCAGCCAGATAGGAGTCATCTACCACTCTGAAGTCTGCTCCGGTATCAGTTGTCGGTTCAGTTGAGAAAGGCAGTTCATTCCAGAGTCATAACATTTCCGGGTAATAGCGTATGACACGAATGTTCGTAAAAAGACTTCGTAAAAGAAATCGACAGTATTAGGTATACGTGAGCGGACGTGAATGGAGAATACAAGGTATATTGTTGTACTATGAGAACAATTTGAACTAGTCACAAAGACTGATGTCTTATGTGGTAGTAAATCTATGTCATTGCCATGTTCGGGGATTGGTTTGGAAAATGTATGCAAGTAAAAGACAAAAGTAAAATACAAAGTGGAGAATGTGTGCAAATAACAGACAAAAGTCAAATACAATGTACAAGATATATGCAGATAGGAAACAATAGTAAAATACGATCTCGGCACAGGAGTGTTTGTGAGGTGCATTCAACTCATTTGTTGAATTCCCGAGCTACCCGGGACTGTAATTTGGGAAGTGAAAGGTAAGAAAAGTGGAACGCCTAGATCCCACAGCAACTATTTGTCAAAATTGGAAATCGAGCGGTCAGTGGCCTATTCGACCTAACAAAGAAACACAATAAAAGAAAAACACCTGAAACAAATTACCAATAACAACAATAGGTAACCAGCCCTATGGGCTTGGACCCTAATAATAGTCGTTCCATCAGATTAAAGAAAAGAGTATAGAAAAGTTTACAATGAACTATTCTTTAAGAGAGAGAATAAGTAAGTATATGTCTAAATGCTTATACTGTGACTGTTGAGCACACGGGTACTGCAAAACCAATTCTTACAATGGGAGATTTAGAGTTACGTGCAGAAATTAAGCGAAATCGTGAACATACACATGAAGAGGTTAGCTATACGGATAGTAGGCTATAAAAGCCTGTGAACGATCATAGTATAAAACAACGATGAAATATAACTAAGATCTAAAATATATACCGGTGTAACGTGATGTCGAATATATAGTTGGGGTTTGAGTGGAAAACGGCAAAAAAAAAATAAGGGCTAAGTAACTAAAATATTATGAATAGGGGATATGGTGAACGAACTATACGTGACAGGTGGAGCAAATGATTTTGGGAGATGATACAGTATGTACATTTGTCATGTTGGTTATCCCCACGAGTGTGGCGGCAAGTTATTTGTACCATATATTACGCCGCTATAAATATGTCCAAATATACAGTGGAACCGAGAAAATCCAACTCCATATTAGTCCAATATCCGTATAGTTTATAGAGCTTTCTTTACAAATGAAAAGGGTGAAATAATCACGACATTAATACAGTTTTTTTTCGGATCAGCACAGACCTCAGGAAGCTGGCGATTTTATGTCCTGTTCTCTCACCTCCCTGCCATCTACGAACAGCTTACCACTTGCAAAGCGTACTTTTTCCCCTTCATTGTAGCATTTGTTCATATGTTCACGGAAAAAACTCTTCTTCTTTCTGTCTTCTGGGATCAGATCTTCCGTGGCAAATATGAGGCAATCTTTCAGCAATTTCCTGGCGTGGAAAAGTACTTCCCTTCTCTCCGGGCGGTATATGAACTTCGCGATGATGTGACGGTTTTGGCCTGGTCTTTTCTCGCCTGTGCGGTGAACATTTTCCAATGTAATTCCCGGTAATTTGAGCTTCTTCTCAATCAATTCTTCTATTATTTCTTTGGGATTTTCTGTGGTCGTTTCTTCGATACCTCCGAAGCGCAGGTTGAAACCTCGACTGTGGCGTTCGCCGTTCATTAGTCTTTCTTTGAGCTCCTCGTTTTCTTTCACTAGGGCCTGAACCACAGCGCGCAACTCCTTCAACTCCGGTAGTACTATTGAATCCAACAGCTTTTTATTTTCCTGCACATCTCGATCTGTGTGCTCAATGCTCTTGATTATTTCATTTTGCTCTCTTTTCAATTTCATGTTGCTGTGACACGACTTTATTCAGCGTGTGTTGGAGGCCACTTATGGAGCGTCGCATAAATTTTTTGAACGACTCGTCCGAGTCGTCATCGTCCATTTCGCTGCCGGAACTTTCATGATCTGCATTTTTCTCCTCGGTAGAGTCAGTATTTCGATTTTTTCTTCTCGCCGTGATTTTATCAGATCTAGTTGGCTTAGGCGGCATAGCTTGTCCACGGGTATTGTCAAATTATGTTGAAAGAAGGTAAAGTTCAGGGAAACCCGGGAGCCGAGAAAAACACGTCTACACCCTACTCATGCAGAACACAACGTAAAGTCACCCCGGTCCCTACCAATGAAATGGTCAACGGCTGCTGTAATGATGGCAGTGGCGTATGATTGGTAAGATCAAGGGCCTCGTTTGAACTACAATCTAAGTGACTAAGTCTCTACATGACATCTCATAGTCAAGTAGTTTTTCAAAGTTTCTCAAATTTGGCGATACATATCGCATGCTGATAGCAAAATACGACCGTAGCGTGCAAGATCTATGGCGTTACGTTTCGTAACTTGTATCTAATTCCGCTTAACCCGGGGTTAGGGGCCGTATGAACCCATGTACTTCAAGATCCTCAAGGTGCTCATATGAACAGTCACAATCAAAGCGTGACTGAGATACATCATTCTCTAGATAGCGACTTTACAACGTTTATTATGAATGAATGAATGAATGAATATTTATTCACCATATAGTTAAACATATACAGGGTATTAGACATTAACATAAATATGGCGGGAATAAAACCCCAAAGGGCTTGTTGTATCCCAGAAGACAATACATATACAAATAGTAATACCGCTCGTCATGAACCAAAAAAATCATCTATGCTCGATAATTATAGATATACAAATATGTAGATATGGAGGTGCTTATACCAGGGAAGCCTTTAAATTTGGTGACAAAAATCAGGACTGTGTGGAATATATTATGAAACCAAGCATTTTTTAGATAAAATATAATTGTCTCAAAGATAATACTAAAATCGGGGAAACTATCTGATATGCTAAGTCAGTGCAGGCGAACAAGATAGGATTTTAATCGACATTTAAAGAGAGATTGTGACGGAATCGACTTCAACTCAAGAGGTAAAGCGTTCCAAGTACGTGGGGCTTTCGTTTTTGTCCAATAGTGTGAAAGATTCGATTGCACTCTCGGCCTATATAGGTTAAGATTGGCTTGTCTGGTTGGATAGCAGTGAACTTCAGAAAGTTTTGTGAAGTAATTTGAAAATTTTATCGGAATAGAAGATGCATTGTAAAAAAACTTGTGAGTGAATAATACAATAAGATAGCAGTTTATTTGACACAGAGGTAGGATGTTTAATTGTTCTAGAAGAGGACTGGAGTGAGCGTATTTACTACTGCATGTGATAATGCGAACAAGTCTCTTTTGTAATTTGACGAGAGGTATCAAATGAGTTGGGTATGTGTTTCCCCAAACCAGATTGCAATAGGATACATAGGAATAGAACAACGAATAGTACAACATAATCAAGGTTTTTCTGTTGAGGCAATTTCTTATATTATTAATAACACCAATATTTCTAGATATTTTAGAAGTGAGTTCGTCAATATGTGTTTGCCAAGTCAGTTTATCATTGAAATGAACTCCAAGGAATTTGAAACTAGAAACTGGCTCGATCTCGGTTCCGAATAGTGATATCTGCGGAGTATTTATATTACGAGATCTGTTTGGTTTAAAGAACATGAATTTAGTTTTTTTCACATTTAATGAGAGTTTATTGCTAGAGAGCCAATCATGAAGTTTTTCGAGTTCACTTGACATAATCTCAGCCAATCTACTTGGATCTTTATCTGAGAGAGAAGCGCTAGTGTCGTCTGCAAAAAGATTTATGTCTAAAATAGTTGTTGCTTTGGTGATGTCGTTTATGTATATTAAGAATAAAATAGGACCTAGTATTGACCCCTGAGGCACGCCAGTGTCGATAGGATTAAACAGCGATAGTGTTCCGTTATATGATACACACTGGGATCGCGAAGATAGATAGCTTTGAAACCAGCTATTAGTGGTGCCACGAAAACCGTAATACTCTAGTTTGTGCAAGAGGATATCATGATTGACGGTGTCAAAGGCTTTAGATAGATCTAGGAAGGTAGAGATACTAAACTGTTTTCTTTCTTTGGCAGCGATAAGTTTATCATATAAAGAAAGCACAGCAAGAAAGGTAGAGTGATTCGCACGGAAACCAAATTGATTTGGGATATAATCATTTCTGATTCAAGAAAAGCTACCATCCTTTTAACTGCAAGTTTTTCAAATATTTTGCTAAGGCAGGGAAGGACAGAAATAGGTCTATAGTTTTCAGCCAATGTTTTGTTGCCGGACTTAAACACAGGGGTAACTTTGGCAAGCTTAAGCGTCGCGGGAAAAATTCCCGTTTGGAAGGATAGATTGATGATATGGGAGATGGGAGTAGACAGTAAGCTGGATATAGGCTTTATCAGGGATAATCGAATGTCGTCAATACCAGGAGATCCATTTTTGAGAGCAGGTATCACCTCATCAACTTCGGACGGCGTACACAGTTCAAAAACGAAGTCCCTATTGTACGTTTGATCTAAGTATTTTTTGAAATCGTTTTGAGTAGGTGGAATTTTAGAAGCCAGGTTGGAAGCAATGGAAGTAAAGTAGTTATTGAATTTAGTGGCAATCTCGGTTGGGTCTGTTATGTCAGTGCCATTGAAATTGAATACAGACGAGAGGGTGTTTGTTTTATTGCGGCCTAAGAGCCCGTTTATGACTTTCCAGGTTCCTCTAATATCATTAAAAGATTCATTGAATTTTCTCTCGTATAGTATTTGTTTTTAGCTAGTTTTAGTGTACGATTCAGTTTATTTCTGTATAGTTTATATTCTTGGTTTGCAACAATGTCCTTTTTCGAAATATGTAACCTATATAGTCTGTTCTTTTCTCGGATTGATCGAAGTAAGCATGGGCTGATCCATGGTTTGAGAATTTTAACTTTCGGAATCTTTTTAGTTATCACTGGAAAACAATCGTTGTAGAGAGCATGGAAAGTGTTCGAAAAGCTGATCATAGCACTATCTGTATCATTAGCGTCTGTGACTTGTTGCCAGTCTGAAAATATATACAACTGTATGGTACAGGACGAGAAGAGTGTGCATACTAATTACGACTTGATAGATGAATAGCCTAATTAGAGTGAAAGAGAGGTAGAAGTTTGAAGGAACGTAATGCGAGGGGAAGTGGGGGGCGGGGGGCGAAGGCGTCGTTTGGTGAATGAGAATAGTTCACGATACCGAGTAAACATAGCATATTTCAAATGTAAACGATAAACTTCGTCAGCTTCATAGATATATATACAAATTATACTATATACATTTTCGTAAAATTTACAATTCTGTGTTTTGATAATGGAGCTTTACAATTAAGAGTTTTACTGATAAATTTGTGTACATGAAAAGAGATATATATGCCTATATATATACAGACAAGCATATTACATGTATATACATATATACATGTACAACCTATATAAAATATGTTTTCGAGTAGGCGTTGCAATTTCAGGTTATACTGATAGATTGTTGTAAAATTAAATGTGTTATTCAAACATATACATGTATAGAAGGATACGCGTGGTTTACCAATTATATGCATACAGAACTACTATAACAAAGTGCAGGCGTATATACAAGTACATGATATTGTTACATTATAAATATAGTGTGTTGCTTATTCATTTATTCAGTTCATCTTAATATCTTTACACATATCAATATATGACTTAATTATATAGTACAAGAGTTAGATATGTACGGTACCAATTATTTACAGGTGGGTAATATGGATATAACGAAACATATAAACAACAGTAAGCCGCAACAAACAGCGAAGTATATGTTAGCTTGATTAATGTTAGCTGGATGAATGGATGAAGGATTCTACAATTACTAGTGGCTGACTGTCAGTGTGTGTAACGAGTGTATATTTCCTGATAGGAAAATAACAGAATGTTATTGTACTTACAAGTTACATTCACACGCCTGGGGCTGGGTCTGTGATTTCCACACCGTCAATATACAATTTTCCGCGCACAAATCGTACCTTTTTCCCGTCTTTCCAGCTTTTGTTCATCAGGTCGCGGAATCCATCTTTTCGTTTTCTGTCCTCCGGAATCAGATCCTCTGTCACGAAGACGCTTTTCCCCTTCAGTAAAGTTTTCGCCTTGAAGAGCACTTCCCTTCTTTCTGGTCGGTAGATGAATTTCGCCAGAATATGTCTATTCTGGCCTGTGCGATGAACGTTCTCCAACACGATATTCGTCAGACCAAGGTCTTTTTCAATCAATTTCTGGATGATTTCTGAAGGGTTTTCGTCTTTTTTCTCTTCTATCCCACCGAACCGTAAGTTAAAGGACCTACTGTACCTTTCGCTGTTCATGATTCTGTCCTTCAACTCGTTATTTTCGACTGATAAGCGACGTACAGTTTCTTCAAGTAGTTTGATTTTCCGTGCGATTTCCTCGTTCACCTTTCGCTCTAGCTCTGTCACGTTGTCGTGGAGGTGTTGCACGGACTCTTCGAGACCACTGTGGGTTTTTTCCAGTTTGATTATTCTCTCCTGGAAATCTCGTTGTTGAATTACAACTTTGTCCAAAGTATGTTGGATGTCGGCGACGGACCTTCTCATGAATGATTCGAAACTGTCAATCGGCTCGTCACTGGTCGGATGGCTCATTTTCTCAGTGTTATCCGTAGGTTTTGGATTCTTTGCCGACTTTCTGGTTCTTCTAGTGCTCATTACTTGTTATCGAATATAGGGCTAGTCACTCAGAGTATATACGCATTGCTGAAATATTCATTTAGCGGGAGCCGATGTAAACGCGTGTTCACCCTCGAGCGGCCATTTTGTTTTTTTTGAATTATGGATTAAGAATACCGATCAGCGATACGGATTTTATATTTTTGGAACATCATGATGTCTTGTCGGCATCATTGAAAACTGTTGACCGCTTCTCTCTTGCAGGACACTAGCTTATGTTTATGTATACTATGATTGTCTTTTTGAATTTGGTGCTAATACTGTCATATGGATATGGAATAGGTCTTTGGATTACGGACGCGGATATTCTTTAATGGACGACGGCTGAATTATGAATGACGGACTAGACGCTTGTATTTTCAAACAAATGTGAAACTTCGCATACCAATAATACTCCAGAAACGTAACAAATTCTGATATAGTGCCAATTGATTAACACCCTTTGCCGGAACATAGCGCCCTTTATTGCCAGACCGGATCCAGCAATATACATAATTAGGGGGTATGGACCATGAGGTCTTCAATATTTATTACATAGCAAACTGTCTCAAAATGTTGAACGTCATGCAGAGATCAGCATGTATTGCCTAGAAGACCAATAGGAAACGGTTTGTTGAATCTAAACGCAGAATAGCTAAAAAAAAATGCACCAAGATCGCTTTTAGCTAATTCCATATTTTGGAACATTTTGCGTCATAATTTTCCAGTCTTTAATACCAGGTACGCATGAATAACCCTGTTATTGCTCTTTCTCAGTGCAACAACAAAAATACTCATAACAACACAGACTTACAGGTAATAATAGGAAAACTCGTGCAAATCTGAATATAACAGTATTAATACCGAAATTATCGTTCAAACTGACAGAATATCTGGGGTTTCCTTGCCTATATGGGTATACTGATACATGTATGTTACACGGAAAGTACTGTAACATCGAATAAATCATCAGTTGAAGGCGATTCAAACTTGAGATACACATTATTGATGAGGTCTAGAACTAGATATGCACATTAATGATGAGGTCAAGAACTGGAGCTACACATTACAGATGAGGTCTAGAACTGGAGCTACACATTACTGATGAGGTCTAGAACTGGAGCTACACATTACTGATGAGGCTTAGAACTGTATAATGGGAAGAGCGTACCTCGTTCTCTACAATATTGTTTGAACAGAATCGGCGGTATAGTGAGTTTATAGTACACGTTACATCCCGTGTGCCTATGACAAGTTTTCCGGTTGTTGGCAAATAAATACTCATTTATTTACAGGCACTTGACAGCTCTGTATGAAACTTGAATATGTCCAATCAGGAAAGGCGAGATGAATGAAAAATGACACAGCCAAGGATGGAGCAGGGTGGATGTAGCTCGAGGATATGAATGGGCAGGTGGTTAGACAAAGAATGATGCATACATCTGTTTTGTTGATTGAAGATGTGGTAGGTGTTGTCAAGAGTCCATAACTAAAGGCGAGTATTCTTTCCGTCTCCGTAGTCTGTTTGAATAATTAACGTTGATATGATGCATGCAACTTGATGATGTGACAGGTTCAATGTAGACTGGGCTCGTACCTTTCATCATCGAAGTTACGGACATCTACCATTCTGAATTCGATGCCGTTTAGTTTTTCTGTCGTAATATTAAGGACTATGATGAAATCTCCAATTAAATTGCCACTTCGAAACATTCTCAACCAGTTTTAAATGCACAAAGACCTGTTATGTGTGTGTATTGTCTGGACCTTGTAACACAGCTATTTCAAAACGACAACACTCAACGCATAATATGATGGTGGCGTATAGTTGATTCGTTGATATAACCCTACCAAGCCTTTTGGAGGGTGGGGGGGCGGGCAAAATGGTCCCCCTACCAAACTTATATCCGGTACGACAAAAAATTGAGAGCTGACACTCCGTGACTTTATAGTTGATCATATTGGAGTCATTTTGATCCTATTTGCATAACCCTCCGGTAAATTCAAAGTGGCGACCACGTGGAGTACCAAAACAATGATGTTTTTTTGTCATTTTTCTTCAAAATTACTGCTTTTCCGCGATAACAAATAGACAAAAACTATTTTGTTTCACATCACATTAATACTTACTAATTTATCACGCAGTTTTTGCGGAGCAATAGCATAAATGAAAAATTCGAAAAATCTGACCGAAAAATTGACCCCAAAATTTGAAAATGACGTCACTGTGAGGTCATCAGAGCGGCCATCTTGGATTTTTTTTTACATTTTCTGGTAGAGTTTTACCCAAGGGTATAGTGTGGTAAGTTTCAGCTCCCTAGCTGAAGGGGCAAGAAAAATAATTAGGGGGGAGGGGGCAGGTCCCAAAATGCCCAGGCCAGATAGGGTTAATGACCGCATCATCCTACCTATTGACTGCTATTCTTAAAAATCAAACTATTATTAGTGCCGATGATAGAACAGATGGAAGATCATTATTGTCTTGTTGGCATCATTGGAACCTTGTCGCAAACTACTTCTATATGTTTTGTGTATTCCAAATTATTATTATTTTTTTTCATTTTTACGGACGAAGTTTGTTCTGACGCCTGTATAGAAGGTAGTTTTTGAAAGGACCATGTATGTTTAGATGGGTAAATGGCCCCAGAGCAGGTGCGGTAGAAGTGTCAAAAGTAAAACATTACGTATAGAAGAAATTGTTCAGTTGGCATGAAGTACAATATTATATTGTATACTCAGAAAAGTTTCAATGCTCTGATTCTCATCATTCTCGAATAATAGGGCCGTGAAGTAGTGCATTCGTGCAAAATATCAATTTTGAGGCAAAAACACCTCATATTTATTTCTATAAACATATGAAGATAAACGATAACCAGAACCAGCTTGATACAGCATGCACTCTGTTTCAATATGTAGTCGTAGACCAAATTTGATTCTGGTTATCCTTATCGTTATCTTCATGTGTTTACAGAGAACAATAGGAATTGTTTTCACCTCAGAATTAACTATACAAATTCATTACTTTACGGCCCTGTTACTCGAGAATGATGAGACTTGGTGTCTTGAAATTTTTCCGAGTATACAATATAATATTGTACTTCATGCCAATTGAGCAATTTCTTATAGTGGAAGTATTTTATCTTGGTAATATCTGCCTTGCACCTGACCTGGGGCCACTTATCCATCTAAAGATACAAGGTCATTTGGGAGTAGCAAGACCTTCGATATTGAACAGTTTTCAGGCATGAATTCGAGTTCTATTGTTAGGTCGATTCGTCGACTTCAATTGAAGTGAAAAATCATTTTAGCTCAATAAAATAGATATTTAACAACTTCAAGGTCGAATGGCTCTCTCTCTGACTTCATATAAAATTGATCGATTGAAACATACCTTGAAATGATTATACCTTCATGTTAAAAACCAAAGTCATGATCAACATCCCCTCATTTCTCATATCATGAAAATTTTTCATAACGACAGATATCGAGTGAATACGATTCCACCGATAGATATTTCACGCTGTAATAGTCCGACGGTCAATTTCTTCGTTATTTTGATGAATGGAGAGGGACGGACGTCTTGAATGAATTTCGCATTCCACTCTATCGGAAGACGTTATTCGAAGCCTGTATATTAGCATAATCTCGTTCCAAGTCTCTTTTATAAAACATCCTCCGTATGACTACCGAACGAGGTTATGGACAATAAGGCGTATTTTCCCTGAAGTGAAATATTGTTATTAATATTTCCGTCTGGTGGTTGACCTACAGGACTGGGGCTTCTGTATTACCGCGAGGTAATGCTGGGTGACGTACGTGATCACAATTCGTCCGACTTATCCACTGTCATTCAGAAGTGATAAACTGTTTACATCTGTAAATATCATCGTATTCTTTGCTGGGGTTTTTTGGTTTTTTTGTTTGTTTTTTAATAGAGTTGCCCGAGTCAGCGCTAGAATATTCATATCAAAATGAACGCGAACGAGATAGATAAGTTCAGTGTACAATAGTCATATATGGGTTGCATCGGAAATTAAATGTCATAGTCAAATGTATAGTATAAGAAAGAACAAGTATTTTATTTGCATGAATGACGATATTTAATCCGTACTCCTTAGAGATTTGATAATGACACATAGTCAATCCGTCATAATATATGGTCATTTTAATCGCGAAATCCCAGACGAAATCTCTTTAAAAAAGTTAATTGAGCGGTTATATAACATATATATGTTTTATCTCCTTATGTGCGATATATATTTTGGGGTTCTCAAGTTGAATCTACCAATTTTAATGAGGATTTATCTGAATTGTTCATAATTTCATAATTAGTTTCCTTGGAAAAAACTAATATATGAAATATATGACGAAAATATTTCCGCAGATTTGATTTTGCCCGTTGCGAAGGTCGGGTGCCTGTTGAGATAAACCATGCAACTGGCGGCGAGATGGCGACAACTGGGCTTCATGGGAAGTTTATATCTGGTAGAGTACAACATTAACTATTATACGAGTAGGTCGTTGTGATATCACTAACGGCATTATAGCCCTTATTTCTTGGAAAGCAGCCATATATTCGTACTACAAAAGGGAGATCTATTTGTGTGGAACAATGGATATATTCGATAATCGATCTAGGATTTTTCACTCCGCAGAATTATTCGTATGCCATCTTGAGGCGATAACTCGTTTACTTACGCTTTTACACCCTTTGATGTAGGATACTCATTCGATATATTCGGAGCCGTTTTCGACACGAAGTGTTCGCCAAAAGCGATTTTCTCCCGACTGGAGATATTAAGATTGACTGAGAAAGATTTTTTCCAATCTACTCGACCAGAAAACTAGATTTGGCGTGAAATGTGTCCCGGTATGAATGTGTTTCGCGTCAGAGAACGTAACCATGGTAACACTTAATGCAAAAGTTTTCATGAACATACCTGATTTGATTTGATTTTTTGATTTGACACTTTATTCACCAGATTATGTGAACATACATATTTGACATAATTTTATCGAGGCGGGAGTAAAACCCCGAAGAGCTTGTTTTATCCCATAATAATAATAATAATAATGTTAAGTAGTACAGCGCGAGTAGAATGTGATAGAGTTATCGATGAATAAAGACAACAAGCAGTATTCTGGAACTAGCATGATACTCAATTAGAAGTATAGTTACTTAAAGATGTAATCAGCCTCAAATCTGGGCTGAAATCGATGTCTCTCAAACTTAACGAAAGTGACATATGTTACAACAGGTATAAAATGAAACACATCTGACCACAAGAAACTGAACTTGTTTCTACCATTCACGAGAAAATAGAAGGAGTTGATCTTTAAAAATAAACAGCATGGCATGCCGTTTATTTTTCCACGGCCATGTCAACAAGCGTATACACGTATGGTGCATTCTACCAACGTATGCTATGCGACATCACCGAATCGTAGGCACGAGCCATGACGCTATCCCATGGCTGCAGCTGTGCAGCATTCAAATTCGTGAGCGTCGCCACGTCATTCATACGTCACGCAGTGACGTCATTTTCCTCTCCGCGTACAACACACACTCAATGGCGAGACAGAAAAGCCGTCGAAGCGGGCAGAGTTACAAATTTCTCTGACAAGATATTCTTGCATTCGTTGTATATGACGATCCAACTGTCATCAAATATAATACATATGATGCTTTGGTAATATTCCCTGCTGAAAAAACGCACAGGGGAGAGTTTACAAAATCCATCCATTTTGAGGCTGATTACATCTTTAATTGTTAAAAAGCAACAGAAGAGTTCCTTGAACCAATCATTTTCATGCGATTATTCTTGCTTTAACTTTTGTACTGATTTACTCTGTTATAAAGTCAATGCAATGTTTTTCTCATTTAAGAACATTCAAGAAATCTTTTTTTACTGTGTGTCCCAAGTATTCCTCTTCGCAGTGTTACTATTTACAGTGCCAGTACCTAGAGTGTCACTATCCACAGTGTCACTATTCAGTGTCAATATCTACAGTATCACTATCCACAGTGCCACTCTCCACAGTGTCACTATCCACAGTGTCATTATCCTCAGTTATTTCTATCTACAGTGTTGCTATCTACAGTGTCAGTATCTACAGCGTAACTATCCACAGTGCCACTCTCTACAGTGCCGCATTCCACGATGTCACTATCCACAGTGTCATTATCCTCAGTGTTACTATCCACAGTGTTGCTATCTACAGTGCCACCATCCAGCGCTAATCACCGCGCAATTTACCTCCTGATCCTGATCCCAAACTTACATGCACTTAATTACAAGCATCTGGTCCATCATTCATAATTCAGCCGTCGTACTTTAAAAAATATCCGCGTCGATAATCCAAAGACCTATTCCATATTCCATATAACAGTATTAGCACCAAATTAAACAAGCGCTGGATGAGCTCAAAGACCTCCGTCGAGGCAACAGGGTCCGTAGGAGAATATATAACTGAATAACATAGGGCCGGATGCCAAGCTCAATTTTGCATTTGTTGGACGTTAACTTAACCAATGGTAATTAACCTGGGATTGAGGGTTCCCCACTAGCATGTCCAGCTAAAGATGTGGAAGTCACATTCCCCGCAAATAATTTTTGTCTGAATTCACGTGCTTGAAATATTGGGGTATGGAATAGAGTATATTGATGGAAAACCTGGACTACTGCTTGAGACATTAAGCTCCTTCCCACCCCCACCTCCCCCTGAGAGGACGCCCCCACCCAAATCAAAACGTTAGCGGTAGAAATGAGACCCTGTGTGCCTAGTTTTACCCACTTACTTGTGATTTTGTGCTATAGGGCAGACATATCAACACTTCATATTTTGTATATGTACAGTATGGCGTCCTCATTGACAGAATCCTCTACAAAACACACCTGATTTTACCGACACTCCGTTCTGATCTGTCTCAGCATCATGTGATGAGGATTCAATGCGCTCACCTTCACCATAATGTATTACCATGAACTTGTACATGTATCACATTCATATTGAATGATGGGAATATTGCCTATATGGAACAAATGGCTGGATTTCAGCGAATACAAAGTTATCGTTAATAATTAACAACATACAATTAATAATACTATCAAATAATTATGTTTATTCCTTGTCGACATCAATACAATACAGACAATATGATGACTGAATCATGGTAACAAATATTCAAGGGTATATATGTCTACACTAAACTGAAGGAGATTCATGATGCGTATTATATTATGTTATAAAACTTCACTTGCTAATCTCGATTATGTTGCTTATTGTGAAAATAAATGAAGTTATGAAAATAAATTTAGTATGATTGCCCATTGCCCTCAAATTAGAAATATCTTCAACAGCAAAAGTTAAGCCAATCATAACAATATATAACACCATGGTATTGTTGTAATATCACCCAGGTATTGATCTTTGGTTAAGAATGTAATGAGATACATATATACCTGTTATTTGTGTTATCCTGTATGCAGTTCATTCTGTATGTATTTTATACATGTACATATACCAGAAGTGGAATTGAAATTTGAATAAAATAATCAAAATATGTTCGGTTTTTACCTCTACTCAGAAAATGATGTCTTTGTTTCTAGACGTTAAATCATTTTAGACACTCAAGTCCTTACCTGGTCAAGGGAGATAATTTTGTTAAAAAAAGAAGAAAAAAAACAGCCAAGTATAGATCCACACTGGTGCAGAGCAGAAAGTTTTATGACCTTTGATGATATTTATGGAGCATGCTGCAGGACTTCAACTTTCATGAATCTGATATTATCCACACAATCCCATTCTACATGATGTTTTGCCATAGCACCAATAAACTAGATTCCTCCATTTATGTGTTCTAGATCCAGGAGATATTGGGAGCTCCAGGTTTTGTAAAAGTTAGATCCAATTATTCTGAGAGAAGGAATGAAGTCCGGCATGGTTGGTTTAAATTAGAACTGGGCATCCTTGGAAAGGTGTGACCGATTGACACATGTATCACTCTGCCGGTGGTCATTACATGTGTGATGTTTATTTCCTGAGGAATCAACTGATATCCTGGTGGCGGTGGGGTGTGGTTGTGGTTGTGGCCAATCACTGACTCACCACCTCTGTCATTCCAAACCTTTCTGACACAGCTGAACCAATCAATAGTCTGTTTTGGTTTTTTCCATTTCATCCAGTGCATCCATTGTGTAACAGTCATGTTGCATCTGATACCAGAAGTGCTGAGTCCATGACCTGCAGGTTGGAATCAATTGTATACATATTTAATATAAAAACTCACTTCATTGAGCATGTTTATGGCCTTCATTATATTTCATTCTTTCGTCATACACAACAAGATGAAATCCATTATACCAGTTTGCACCTTTCATATGTGTACTTAATAGAACTGGGACCTGACCATGTTACAAGAATTTGCAAAAGTATGAAATGAGAACGGAGTACTATGAAAACTGAATCCAATCTATGAGTGATCAATAATGCGAATTCTGAAGAACGATGATGGATCTTGACCACTGGTTGGATTGTATGTTGAAGTTCATGTTAGTGGCATGACAGTATGTCATAATCTAGAACAGGATTGTTTATATCAGTAACTTCTCTATGGAGACTAGCAATATTTTGACAAACGAAAGAGAATATGTATACTGTGTTTGAGGAATATTTCTGTCTCCCCAATGGAAGGCGAAATTTGAATGGATGGTCTGTGTTGCCAGTGTGTTTGATGCCCCCCTTGCAAAGACAAGAAAATTTTCTATGTAATTTATTATTTATTGGTATATTTATTGATTTTCTTTTTTGTTTAATTGTCTTCTGTTCAAGTCATTTGGCATCGATAAAACCTGAAATGTATATCATGATCTTCTTCCATCTAGTGATAGTGTCGGTTTGGTTCCAGATCACGGGGGCTGAACAAAGCATGTGAAATGTGATCGTATGGCAAATAAATGCCCAGTGGTATGTCCAGGGCTTAAAACTAAAAAAAAAATAAAATAAAATAAAAATATTTGAGAAAGGTTCAATCCATGCTATCAGTCAAAAATCTCAATAATGTAGGCCTACATGTGGAATGTAGACATTCCTTGGTTTCAGCAACAATTCAGAATAAGATTGTGCTGTTGTCTTCCAGTCAGTGCGTGCATGACATGATCTCCCGTGCATTTGATATGCAACAACAACAACTTGGACTATTTGGTTGGCTTCGACATAAGCCATCAGCCGACAAATACTTTACGATATATAGAAATGACGGGTGGTGTACTATAGGAATCATTGTGTTGTAATGACATGAAATGGCAGCAATAAACTTACCAGAAAAACGGGAAAAAATCGCATTGTCCATCTCTACAAGCTAGAGGGCCGCCATGTCTCCCGATGGATGCGGCCAACATTACGTGTAACTCATGAAGCATGATGGGAGTGGAACCCGACTAGAGAAGCAAGGTCCATTGAAATGCATTTCAATGAGGGTTCGCCATTATTTCGTTTTTGTCCAAAAAGAATGCTTCAAAATGTCGTCGGGAACCATAGTAAACCCTATTGGAAATCACATGAATCGTGGATTCCCCATATGACATTTATTTGGCGGGAGATTTCACGTTGCATTCCTAGACCTCCGTTTGATTGACGGAGGTAAAAAGACAATCATAGTATACATAAACATAGGCTAGTTTCCCGTAAAAGAGAAGCGGTCAACTATTTTCAATGATGCCGGCAAGACATCATGATGTTCCAGAGATATCAAATCCGTATAGCTAATCAGTATTCTTAATCCATGATAATCGTTGTAAATCCGTCATCTAGAGAATGATGTATATCAGTCACGGTTTGATTGTGTTTGTTCATATGAGCACCATGGGGATCTTGAGGTACATGGGTTCATACGGCCCCTAGCCCCGGGTTAAACGGAATTAGAAACGAGTTACGAAACGTAACGTCATAGATCTTGCACGCTACGCTCGCATTTTCCTATCAGCATGCGATATGTATCGCCAAATTTGAGAAACTTTGAGTGGAGGCCCTTGGTGGTATAGCCCTGTTTTATAAGTTTCTGCAACAATCTTTTGTAACGCTGATTAAAATCGTCGCATTTTACACAGTATCTAGCAAAATTCAAGAAATATTTTTTACTGTGTGTCCCCAGTGTTCCTGTTCGCAGTGTTACTATTTACAGTGCCAGTACCAACAGTGTCGCAACCTAGAGCGTCACTATACACAGTGTCACTATTCAGTGTCAATATCCACAGTGTCACTATCTACAGTATTACTATCCACCGTGTCAGAACCAACAGTGTTCCCACCCAGAGTGCCACTACATAGAGCGTCACTCTCCCCTGTGTCACTATCCACAGAGTCACTATCAACAGTGTCGCTATCCAAATTGTCACTATCAAGTGTCATTATCTATAGCGTAACTATCCACAGTGCCACTCTTCACAGTGTCACTATCCACAGTGTCATTATCCTCAGTGCTACTATCCACAGTGTTGCTATCTACAGTGTCACTATCCAGTGCCAATCACCGCGCAATTTACCTCCTGACCCTGCACCACATGTCCTTAAATTACAACTTAATTACAAGCGTCTGGTCCGTCATTCATAATTCAGCCGTCGTGTCCATAAGTGACGTCATGACGTCAGCCGTGATGTCATCGACTCACATTTCCCATCCCCTTCGCAGAAATTCGAACACATACCACGGCAGTTTTCCTGCCCAGAGTGTCACTATCCCCGGTGTCGCTTTCAACGTTGTCACTATCAACAGAGTCACTATCCACAGTGTCATTACCCAGAGCGTCACTACCCCCTGTGTCACTATCCACAGTGTCACTTCAACGGTGTCACTATCAACAGTGTTACTATCCATAACATCACTATACACAGTGTCACTATCAACAGTGTCACTATCAACAATGTCACTATCAACAGTGTCACTATCAACAGTGCCAGTCTCCACACTTATCCAACGTCACTACCCGCAGTGTCACTTCCCACGGTTGTCATTATTTAGTGTCACTGTCAAAAGTGTCACTATCCACAGTGGTACTACCCACAGTGTCGCTATCCATGGTGTCACTATCCTCGGTGTGACTATCTACAGTTTAATTATCTAGGGCAGTGTCTATCCACAGTGTCACTACCCGGAGTGTCACTATCCACAGTGTCACTACCTACGGTGTAACTATCTACAGTGTCTCTATCCATAGTGTCACTACCCGGAGTGTCACTCTCCACATCGTTCTATTCACAATGTTAGTATCTACAATGTCACTATCTAGAGCGTCACTATCCAGAGTGTCACTATCCACAATGTCACTATGTACAGTGTAACCATCTACAGTGTCTCTATCCATAGTGTCAATACCCGGAGTGTCATTATCCACAGTGTCACTATCCTCAAAGTTACTCTTTCACAGTGTTACTATCTACAGTGCCAGTACCAACAGTGTCTCAACCTAGAGAGTCACTATCCACAGTGTTACTATCCAATGTTAATATCCACAGTGTCACTACCCACAGTGTCACTACCTACAGTGTTACTATCTACAGTGTCGGTACCATCAGTGTCACTACCCAGAGTTTCACTATCCACAGAGGTCGCTATCCACAATGTCACTATCCAAAGTGCCCAGAGTGTCACTATCCCCGGTGTCGCTTTCAACGTTGTCACTATCAACAGAGTCACTATCCACAGTGTCACTACCCAGAGCGTCACTATCCCCTATGTCACTATCCACAGTGTCCCTTCAACGGTGTCACTATCAACAGTGTTACTATCCATAACATCACTATACACAGTGTCACGATCAACAGTGTCACTATCAACAATGTCACTATCAACAGTGTCACTATCAACAGTGCCAGTCTCCACACTTATCCAACGTCACTACCCGCAGTGTCACTTCCCAAATTGTCACTTCCCACGGTTGTCATTATTTAGTGTCACTGTCAAAAGTGTCACTATCTACAGTGTCATTTCCCACAGTGTCACTATCCACAGTGGTACTACCCACAGTGTCGCTATCCATGGTGTCACTATCCTCGGTGTGACTATCTACAGTTTAATTATCTAGGGCAGTGTCTATCCACAGTGTCACTACCCGGAGTGTCACTATCCACAGTGTCACTACCTATGGTGTAACTAGCTACAGTGTCTCTATCCATAGTGTCACTACCCGGAGTGTCACTCTCCACATTGTTCTATTCACAATGTTAGTATCTACAATTACAACACATATAAGTGAAGTGGGAAGAGGTGCCGACATACTGACTGCGTCACATGACTTCACAGAATAATCTTCTGGTTAACCTATTCTAAAGCACATACCAAGAATCTAACGATTCGTGATATGTGTTGTATCTCAGGTACGCTTTTATTGTACCTGTTCATGTGGCAACTTGGATGATATGACCACACGGCCCCTAGCACCGGCATAAGCGGTATTAGATACAAATCTAGAGAGCTATGATGGAAATGCTCTGACAACTCGTATACTGGTAATTGGTGAGCTGTTTCGCTGTGACAACTCGTACATTGGAGATTGGTGAGCTGTATCGTCGTCAGATGTAAATGACGGCATTTAACACAAAAGACTAGTCTGTAAGGCCCGATGTCGACCAAGCATCAACTTCCCACAATGTCACTATCTAGAGCGTCACTATCCAGAGTGTCACTATCCACAATGTCACTATGTACAGTGTAACCATCTACAGTGTCTCTATCCATAGTGTCAATACCCGGAATGTCATTATCCACAGTGTCACTATCCTCAAAGTTACTCTTTCACAGTGTTACTATCTACATTGCCAGTACCAACAGTGTCTCAACCTAGAGAGTCACTATCCACAGTGTTACTATCCAGTGTTAATATCCACAGTGTCACTACCCACAGTGTTACTATCCAATGTTAATATCCACAGTGTCACTATCCACAGTGTTACTATCCAATGTTAATATCCACAGTGTCACTACCCACAGTGTCACTACCTACAGTGTTACTATCCACAGTGTCGGTACCATCAGTGTCACTACCCAGAGTTTCACTATCCACAGTGTCGCTATCCACAATGTCACTATCCAAAGTATCACTATCCTCAGTGTAATATCCACAGCGTCACTATCCACAATGTCACCCTCCACAGTATCACTATCAACAGTGTCACTGTCCTCAGTGTGTATTATCTACAGTGTTACTATCTACAGTGTTACTACCCAGTGCCAGATCACGGCGCAATTTACCTTCAGATCCTGCTCTCCATGACCCCATCCTTACATGAACTAAAGTCACGTCACCAAAATGACAATATATGAACATCAGTCACGCGGACATAAGTGACGTCATATAAACACCAGGTCCTCCACTCCATGCCCGCTATCTCGTACATAGGTCATTCATAAATACACGACAAGTGACCATTAGCGACTTCATTTAAACACCAGTCACGTGACCATAAATAAATTGCGCGGTGAGCTGGCACTGGATAGTGACATTGTAGATAGTAACACTGCAGAAAGTAACACTGAGGATAGTGACATTGTGGATAGTGACCCTGTGGATAGTGATATTGTGGATAGTGACACTGTGGATAATGCACTGTCGAGAATGATACTTTGGACAGTGAAACTGTGGATAGTGACACTTTGGATAGTGACACTTTGGATAATGACAGCGAGTGACACCGAGGATAGTGACATCATATAGAGTGACACTGTGGGCAGTGACACTGTGGATATTAACATTGGATAGTGACACTGTGGATAGTGACACCGAGGATAGTGACACGTGACCATAAGTGACGTCATGACGTCAGCCATGACGTCATCCACCTACATTTCCCATCCAATCCGCAAAAATCCGAACAGATACCACGGAAGTTTTCCTGCCCAGAGTGTCACTATCCTCGGTGTCACTTTCAGCGTTGTCACTATTAACAGTGTCACTATCCTCGGTGTCACCATCAACGTTGTCTTTATCCAATGCCACTATCCACAGAGACACTATCCACAGTGTCACTATCTGCAGTGTCACCATCCACAGTAGCACAGTGTCTCCGAAATGTCCCTTTCCCAAGTGTTACGATTCACAGTGTTACTATATACAGTGCCAGTACCAACAGTATCACTACCTAGATTGTCATTATCCACAGTGACACTACCCAGTATTAATATCCACATTGTCACTACCCATAGTGTCACTATCCATAGTGTCACCATCCCCAGCGTTGCGATTCAGGGTGTTACTATCTACAGTGCCAGCACCAAGAGTGTCACTATCTAGAGTGTCAGCATTCACAATGTTGCTATACAGTGTTAATATCCACAGTGTCACTACCCACATTGTCACTATACATGGTACGCTGGAAGATCTTTTTAGCCGAGTAAAAAAGGATTGTATTTTAGATTATTTGAGAGAGATTGGTTTGTTGTACAAATTTTAATGTGTGTACCTGTTTTAACACATTAGTTTACTGAATTGAATTGAATACTTAGAATTTTGTTTGATCATCGCTATATAGCTGAAATATTGCTGACCGCGACATTAAAACTTAATTCTCTCTCTCTCTCTCTCTCTCTCTATACATGGTGTCACTATCCTCGCTGTCATTACGCTAGTTGTCAGTATTCAGTTACAAGCGTCCAGTCCGTCATTCATAATCCAGCCGTCGTCCATTAGAGAATATCCGCGTCCATAATCCAAAGACCTATTCCATATTCCATATAACAGTATTAGCACCGAATTCAAAAAGACAATCAAGTATACATACACATAGGCTTGTTTATCCACAGTGTCACTCCCCAGAGTGTTACTCTATACAGTGTTACTATCAACGATATCGCCATCCATGGTGTCTATCCTCGATGTCACCATCTACCTTGTCATTACACAGTGTCACTATGCACTGTGTCGCTATCTACAGTGCAACTATCTATAGTGTCGCTACCCGGAGTGTTAATATCCACAGTGTCACTATCCCCAGGGTTATTATTCACTGGGGGAGCTACTATTCACAGTGTTACTATCTACAGTGCCAGTACCCACAGTGTCATTACCTAGAGTTTCACTATTCACAGTGTCACTATCCAAAGTGCCACTGTCACTATCCAAAGTGTCATTATCCACAGTGTCACTATCCAAAGTATCACTCCCCGCAGTGTATTATTCGCAGTGTCACTATCCAAAATGTCACTCTCCACAGTGTTACTATCTACAGTATCACTATCCTCAGTGTTACTATCTAGAGTGTTACTATCTACAGTGTCACTATCCAGTGCCAGTTCATCGCGCAATTTACCTTCAGATCATGCTCCCCATAATCCCAATCATACACGAACACAAGTCACCTGAGCAAAGTGACATGTGAACACCAGTCCCGCAGTCATAAGTAACGTCATATAAACATCAGTTCCTGCACTTCATGACCCCTTTCATGGACATAGGTCCTTCATGAATACCAGTCAAGTGACCATTAGCGACCTTATTTAAACTCGTCATGTGACTATAATTGACGCCATGACGTTAGCCGTGATGGCATCAATCCAAATTTCCCATCCCCTCGGCAGAAATCCGCACAGATACCATAGCAGTTTTCCTACACAGAGTGTCACTATCCATGGTGTCACTATCCTCGGTGTCACTTTCCACGTTGTCACTATCCACAGCGTCACTACTCAGAGCGTCACTATCTCCTTTGTCACTATCCACAATGTCACCACCCAGAGTGTCACTATCCACAGTCACTCTACACAGTGATACTATCCAGAGTGGCATTATCCACAGTGTCGCTATCCATAGTGTCACTATCTACGGTGTAACTATCCACAGTGTCAGTACCAACAGGGTCACTACCTAGTGTCACTGTCCACGTTGTCACTATCAACAGTATCATATCCACAGTGTCACTAGCCACAGTGTCACTATCCACGGTGTCACCATCAACGGTGCCACTACCTGCAGTGTCACTATCAGCAGTGACCCTATCCTTAAAATCAATATCCACAGTGTCACTACAACCAGTGTCCCTATCCACAGTGTCAGTCCCCACAGCTATTCAGTATCATTATCCGCAGTGTCACTCTCCACAGTGTCATTAACCGCAGTGTCAAACCCAACAGTGTCACTATCTACAGTGTCACTGTCCACAGTATCACTATCTGCAGTGTAACTAGCCACATTGTCAGCACCAACACTGTAACTACCCAAAGTGTCACTATCAACAGTGTCATTATCCATAACATCACAATTCACAGTGTCACTATCAGCAGTGTCTCTATCGGCATTGTCACTATCCACAGTGTCACTACCCACAATGTCACTATCCACGGTTATCACTATAAACGGCGCCACTACCTGCAGTCTCATTATCAACAGTGTTACCTTCCACGTTGTCACTATCATCAGTGTCACTATCCTTAAAATCAATATCCACAGTGTCACTACAAGCAGTGTCCCTATCCACAGTGTCAGTCCCCACAGCTATTCATTATCATTATCCGCAGTGTTACTCTCCACAGTGTCATTACCCGCAGTGTCAAACCCGACAGTGTCACTGTCCACAGTATCACTATCTGCAGTGTAACTAGCCACAGTGTCAACACCAACAGTTTAACTACCCAGAGTGTCACTATCTAACAGTGTCACAATCCAGTGTCATATCAATAGTGTCACTATCCACAGTGTCACTACCAACAGTGTGTCACTATCCACAGTGCCACTACCCACAGTGTCACTATCAGCAGTGTCACCTTCCACGGTGTCATTATCAAGTGTCACTATCCATAACATCACTATTCAGACTGTCAAAGCAACAGTGTCACTATCCACACTATCACTCACCACAGTTATCCAATGTCACCATCCGCAGTGTCACTATCCAGGGTATCACTTCTCACAGGGTCACTATCCACAGTGTCACTATCGACAGTGTCACTATCCACAGTATCATAATAGTGTTAATATCCATTGTCAATACCCAGAGTGCCACTATCCACAGTGTCACTATCTCCACTGTCACTATTCACAGTGTTACTATCTACATTGTCAGTACCAACAGTGTCACTACCTAGAGTGTCACTATCCACAGTGTTACTATCCAGTGTTAATATTCATACTGTCACTGCCCACAGTGTCACGCTGCATGGTGCCACTATCCTCGGTGTCACAACCCGCGTTGTCATTATCTAGTGTCACTATCGAACAGTGTCTGTATCCACAGTGTTACTATCAACAGTGTCACTATCTATGGTGTAACTATCCGCAGTGTCTCTATCCACAGTGTCACTACCCAGAATGTCACTATCCACAGTGTCACTAGACAGTAAATAAAGATTTCTTGAATTTTCTCAATCAAGAAAAACATTGCATTGACATTATAACACGGTAAATCATTACAAAAGATAAAGCAGGAATATTTACATGAAAAGGATTGGCACAAAGAACTTTTCAGTTGATTTGTAATAATTACGGTTTGCCTATTTTTCCATATTCATTTTTCTGATCCAAAAAAAAACTTTTCTTGGGTATCACACAAGATAAATAATCTTATACAAGATCTATAAAGAAAAATATTCTTATATTTTCTTAGTTTGTAACTCCTGTTCAAGGATAAATTTCTTAGCTAACTAAGAAAAATATAAGAATATTTTGCTTTAAAGATCTTGTATAAGAATATTTATCTTGTGTGACACCCAAGAAAAGTTTTCTTGGATGAGAAAAATAAATATTTTCTGCTCAATTTGGAAAAATGAGCAAACCTTAATTATTCAAAAGCAACAGAAGAGTTCTTTGAACCAACCATTTTCAAGAAAATATTCTTGCTTTATCTGTTTTACTGATTTATCCTGTTATAAAGTCAATGCAATGTATTTCTCGTGTAAGAAAATTCAAGAAATCTTTTTTTACTGTGTATCCCCAGTGTTCATATTCGCAGTGTTACTATTTACAGTGCCAGTAGCAACTGTGTCGCAACCTAGAGTGTCACTATCCACAGTGTCATTATTCAGTGTCAATATCCAGTGTTCCTACCTACAGTAGTACTATCCACAGTGTCAGTACCAACAATGTTCTTTCCCAGAGTGTCACTATTCATGGTGCCACTATCCTCTGTGTCACTTTCCACGTTGTCACTATCCACATTGTCACTATGTACAGTGTTACTATCAAGTGTCAGTACTGACAGTGTCACTACCCAGAGTTTCATTATGCACAGTGTCACAATCCAAAGTGTCACTATCCAGTGTCATATCCACAGCGTCCCTCTCTACAATGCCACTTTCCAGTGTCAGTTCTCTGCGCAATGGAGCCCAATTCTACATGAACACAAGTCACGTGACCAAAGTGCACTCCATGACCCCTATCACGGACATAGGTCCTACATGAACACAAGTCAAGTGACCATTAGGGGCTTCATTTAAAAGACCAGTCACGTGATCATAATTGACGTCATGACGTCAGCCGTGACGTCATCCACCCACATTTCCCATCCCCTCCGCACAAATCCGAATAGATACCACAGCTATGTAATATTTCCCTTGTGAATTTGAGATTGAATCATTTCATCCATGTACATACCACAATAATCTAAACAAATAAAAGAACAAGAAGACAATGGACATGAGAACTTTTTTTCTTTTTTTATTCCTTTCAACATTATCGCGACCGCTGTGTGAATTACACATACCATGGGGATACAGCTCCCATGGAGAAACACCAAACAGCAGAAACAGGGAGACACCTCCATACTAGTTCATGAAATATGACTAGGTTAAATTTGTCAAGAATTTTTTTTAGATAGATTTCAGGTACCCATTCCAAAGAAGATTATATAAAACAATATAAATGAGTGAAACTTTTTATCTGCGTCTCTATTCCTGCAACAATGATATCCGCAGTTTCCTTACTACCCGAAAAAAGAGCGTATCCAAGAAATATATTTCGGCCATTTTGTTTTACATACATGGATTTATATACATGAACCAATAGAATAAATAACATGAATTTCGATTTGATTTTTGGATTCGGTCCAAAATGTGAACTCAACATGCTATCTCAGAAAAAACTATCGTGGTGAAGATTCATTACTTTGCATGTATGACTGATTGAAATTAGTCACATAAAATGGGCGCTTCACGATGCCGATTTCTGGCAATAGAGAAAAGTGACAAAATCGAATGTTAAAAGATAGGGAAGAAAACTCCAAAGTGATGGTAGAATGAAATCAAGTGTAAATTCCAAATTTTCCGTCAGATAAGCGAAATTTTAGCTGTTGATGAGAGTTTTGAGGTATATATTTAGATGATTATTCATCATCGTTTAATTTGAATGCTAATTTTTCTATCAATGATATATCGGGTGACTACTGGCAAAATCACTTGCTTGATTTCGTAACTCTCTCCATGGCTTGTCAAGATATTTCCTTTGACTATTGTGTGCTATGCTAAGGAATATTCCATGAAGTCGAATTCGTTTTTCGGTGTACTTGTATCCTATGATTATCTTGGACACATTACCGAAATTCGTGACCGCCAAAACTATGGCTATGTCTCGTTTCACGCAAAAAAATGGAAAACTTAAACGGGTAATAATTGAAAAGGAGAAAGAATAAATTTTCAACTGCCTATATATATATCCTAGAGAGGCAATTTAGAAGTTGGAAACTAGAACCGAACGAATTATTATGGATAGCAACTTCCTTGTTTATTAACTGGTGACGTCCCGTTTCAAACCAAATGATTTGCCTTGAAAACGCTGTTAGTAACTACAGCGGATCATCACTTGAGTTGAAAAACGCTGTTAATAACTACAACCGAATGTCGCTATAGTCTGTCCATTTTAATTAGTCGTCTACTTTGGAGTTTGTCAAAAATCAGTAGATGTCTTTGCATAAATTTTCTTCAAAACTGGACTCTACAAAATGACTACCATTCCTCCTTGATATCGATAATATATCACCCTTGAAATAACTTTGTGATTCTCTCCATACAAAACTGCAGTACACTTGTTTCATGTACCGGGCCTCAATTACATAGAGAGACGTCATAATGTATTCATGTTTACTAGCACGAAGGTTAACACTGCCGTGTACGGTCATAGAGGTGTGTGCGTTTTATCATTCAGCAATTTCACTGGGCATGGTATATAAGCGACACTTCAACGGACCGCCTGTTATTACTTAATACGGAATCAATGACCTTTGTGCCAGTGAGTATGAATACATTATGACGCCTTCTCTATGTAATTGAGGCCTGCAACAGGAAACAAATGTACTGGAGTTTTGTATGGGGAGAATTACAAAGTTATTTCAAGCGTGATATATTATCGATATCAAGGAATAATGGTAGTCATTTTGTAGAGTTCAATTTGTTCTACACCTTGCAAAAAAGAAAATTTATGCGGAGTTAACTACTGATTTTTCACAAGCTCCAAAGTAGACGACTAATTAAAATGGACAGACTTTAGCTAATAAAGAAAGAAGTTTTTGTCAAAAATAATTCCTTTGTTTCCCCAAATATAGTTGGTACACAGTGTAGATATAGACGGTTACATAGAACATATTTCTATCATGGTGAATGTGATATAGCGAACAATCGTAACAAGCATCAAGTTTACCCGACTATATCTTTATGGATGCCAGAAATTTTCGCTCAAACAAAACTTGCAATCAAACTTGTAACTGAGTACCAACAATGACAAAGACGCCCACCATTTTCATCTCTCTAGCACCGAGATAATCACTCACATCCAACAAATGTAATGAAATAATACACGATTTCTTGGCATAATCTTACGAAAGATTTGAATGCAACTTAGACAAAAATGCCGGTCGTAAAAATCTTTAACGGGAGGTAACATACATGTAGTAAAGCGGGTTAGTGCGGCAAAGTCGTGATTTCCTATGATGGGTTGATAGTCACCCATCTTTCTGTATTCGGTATCCTCGGCACAAGGCCTGCGAAACATATACTCTCTCTAAATTGAACGGCGGACTATCTAAAGTTAAATTAAACGGCGCACTATCCAGTTAAATCAAAAACTTCGCTCAGCGAAGGAACGTAATAGATGTGGTCGATTATTCCTTCGATGTACAGCTCTTGAAGAGCTCTCAGCCGGAAGTAGTTCTTGATTTCTCTTATATCAATGAATGAGGTTATGCGGTTTGCCTCAGGAAATAACTCGAAATCAACTATATACTCAAAATAAAGGCAGGATACATACGTCCCGTCCAGGCTCTTACCGAAGACGATCATACCATATTTTGCTTCAGAGGAATCGCCTGGATAAAAACGGAACCTCTCAAAGAAGTGCAATTCCATAATTGTATATTTCCATTCTCCGGTCCATTGTATTTCTTTCATCTTTGTAGCTTCATTTTCATCAATTCCGTCGTAAGCGTATTGCAAGTGATCTATATAATGATGGATGTCGCCGATGGCAATTCTATCGGCCTGTGTTATTTCGGTCCTTTCATGCCATCTTCTGAAATATTCATTTCTGAGCCTCCGTTCGGTTTTGATACCATCGACTCTCGACACCTTGACCTTAAAAAGCCCCTCTTGGATACTGCCAGCCGTAAACAACGGTGTACCTGTTGAACTTCCGTTAATGGCTTCTGTGGTAGCATTTCCGAAGTCGATATCGCTCACAACTACATGTATGCCCCTAGTGTCTTCTTCAGCTGAGTTAACTATTTGGACATTCACAACTGGGTTCCTCGCCTCTTCTTCTGTTGAAATGGTTACGTTATGTCTTTGGGCTGCTACTCGATGATTGGGATCTGAAATAGTGAAATGAACCGTTACAGAAACTATTTTCTCCACAAGCTAATGAAAATCTAATACATTTAGTGTTCACTAATCCCTTCAAATAATTAAAACAGTCGCTGTCAATTTGTTAAAATCCCACTGATAAGACCACGCTTTATCGTCATGAGTATATAAGGAGATAGAGTTTCCTACATTGGTAACGTAACTACAGCATTCAAGTGTTTCAGATTTTGAATTGCATGTTGACTTCTAATAAAGATTCCTTGGAGCGGGGAGGTAAGAAGGAATCTTGCTGTCAAAATAGTGACAAGACTCTCCACTTACGTGAGAGTCGTGATCTCACTATCATGAAGGCATGACTCTGTTCATCTTCTCTAGCCAAGTCGACGTACATCACGTTGCTCTGTACATTGCCCTGGCATACTTCTCTAGTAAAGTTGGAACGTTAATCCTCATTGATGATTGGATGCAGAGACGGCGTGCTGCATCCAATCAGAATGCGCGTTACGTAGTAGTTGGTTTCCCAAGATGACGGCCTCCCACTAAGAATGAGTCGTGTCGAGTGTGCGGCGAAATTCTACCGAAAAGATACAGGAAGCGCATTTTCACGGCCACTTTCGGTGTTTCTGATCAATTGAATCAGATTTTGGGACACGCTGCAAGGTCGAACGATAACGAATCGCCTCACGTGTGTGCCGACTTGAGATTGAAGGGGAACAACTCCTGGTGGCAAAAGGTCTCTCGCCGTTAAAACTTCCACTAGGTGGCGCAGAGTAGTATTCCTCTGCCACCAGCCAAGAATGGCAAGGCAGCGTAGAGAGCTTCGCGATGTAGTTGACTTGGCTGGTGAAGATGGACTCTGTTGAGAATGTGGGTGTGACAGAATTTCGATCACGTGAAACAGTTAGCCAATCGTGGTTAGTAGGAGGAATCGTGCTACCTCCGAGCTATTACGGCACGGTAATAGGATAACCAGAAAAATGCGAAAATATGTGATGTGGATCAGCCTGGGAACAAGAAGAGTAGAAACACTATCCATTTAACTTAGGATTACTTTACTTTGAAGTTTTCTGAGAATAAAATCATCACCCATTAGTTGAATTAGATATATGTATTGAACGGTTTCAGGTAGTCATGCACAATACGTTATTAAATTAAGTTCATTTGGGAGTCACACTTGAGGTCAAGTGATATCGCAATCAGTTTTAAAAGCGGTTATAACATACTATCCGCCGTACTGTTTGCTGTAACGGCTTGGTACCCAAACCGAGAAGTTTGATGTAGTAGATAACTTTGGGATGAATGAGGTCAAAATGGGTAGTAATCGGTTCCAACTTAATATCCATTTCACTGTTCTTCACGAATCAGTATCCATTCTGAATTCTACCACACCCTATGTATTTTCCCAAATGACATTATACAGATATGTCGTCGATCTTATAAAATAAGTCGACAGGTGATGCTCAACTCGTGCTTCGCACCCGTTCAACATACCTGTCTCGAGCTGTCAAATCGTGATATCACACTCCCGTAGCATGCACTATCTGTTTTATTGTACCGAAAATGTAGATATGCATTGTATCAGGATTTCCATTTTATAAGATTGACGTGATATATTTAGTGGCTAGACGTGTCGTCAAACACTATCTATTTAGATTATCATTACTTTATTTTGAAGTTATCTGAGAATAAAATCAGCAACCAACCTAATCCACTCAATCTATGGCGTCATCCATTCCACCCGATGACAGAACGAACACTTGGCGTGAAACTAAGTAGTAGAAAGACCGGAAATTCCTTATAAAAAATGTGAGTCCGTCAAGATGACGTCACGAAGACGTCACGTCCGGTCAAAGGTCACATTCGGGTCAAAGGTCACTTCCGGGTCATGTGAAGGTCACCTCGGGTGACGTCCGGTCACCGGCCGAACAAGAATGATCTCTCCCTACATAGCAGACCTATATGCGGCTATGGTGTTGGTCCATTCCAGCACAATGTTTAAAGTAATGGTAAACCCACCCATGGTCATTTGCGGTATGAGTTGTGGGACCTTGTTTTTTTCCTCTCACCACTTAAAACACGATGGGAGGAGTCTCGAAACCAAGCAGTAATTTTTTTTGAAAAAGCCACTGTGCGCATGCGCACTGGGCAAGTAGCGCTGAGGGAGGGGGGTGTTTGGGGGTCTAGGTGGACCCCTAGTGGTCCGATTGAGTCGAATGAGGTGTCATAGTGAAATTACAAGCGTCTAGTCATTTATATAGCGATTATCTACAGCGGGAAGATCGTCTATATAGCGTTTGGTGAATCAGAAGGAACGGGCTTTGAATGGATCGGTTTTTGAAAGCGCCTGCATATAGTCATATTCATAAGAGAACATATATAGGTCAGCCAACAGGGATGGTGAGGGAGCATCCGACTGGATGGGTATGACATAGAACTGACGTCATTTTGCGCATGCGCGATAGAAAAGGAGTATTGGAATGGACGTTTCGGGGTCGGGGTGGGCCACTAGAGGGCTGATTGGGTCGAGTGAGGTATCAGTGTGAAGCACTCGTGAGGGAGCATCCGACTGGATGAGTATAGCGTGGAACTGACGTCATTCTGCGCATGCGCAGTAAAAAGGGGGCATGGGGAGAGACGGTTTGGGGCCGAAGTGAGCCACTTTTGGTCCGATTGGGTTGTGGGAAAATAATGTGAATATCGTCTATCTGCGCATGCGCAGTAGCAAGAGAGTATTTAAATGCGCGTTTTGAGATCGAGATGGACCCATAGTGGTCCGATTGGTCCGTATGAAGCCTTATTTTGTAGTTCTCTTGTGGGTAGCGTCGGACTGGACTGGTGTCTAGTCTGGATTCATCATTCTGCGCATGCGCAGTCTGGCCGTGGTATAGAAAGCAGGCATTTTAGGGGTTCGTGGAGATCTGTTGAGTGATTGAGGAATCATCCGTGGTACAAATGGACCGTGTGAGGTATCAGTTTGAAGCTCTCGTGATATAGACCACGACTTGAGGGATGTTCATGTCATCTGTGACGTCATTGTTGACGTCATCAGTAGGAATAATAGCCAAAGTGGGCATTATAGGGGTGCGAAGGAAGGTGTTTGGTATAGAGATGGACCATCCGTGGTCCGAATGCGTCGTGTGAGGTGTCATCTTGTAACAGCGCCTTCCAACGCCAAGCTTAACGCTTCAACGCCCTGGTGAATTAGCCCTGACGCTCTGATTTCTTATAGATTCCATGGAATTGACACTAATTTATCGAAATACAGTGAAGCCCGTCATCGCCCGTCCTTACGCCTTAACGCCCCAGCATAACACCTTGAAGCCATGATGTAGAAAGATGAGAGAACAACAAAAACATATTTACAATTCAGGTATGCTCTTATCCAATCAGAAGCCCCCATTTGGTTCTCCATTTTGTCATATTCGTTCTTGTCTGTTAGATGTATTTTTGGCTGCTCTTATCCAATCAGAAGTCGCCACAACACCACACGTTCACGTTTTGTTTGCCTAACAGATGTCCCAATGGATGAAGATTTGGCTGTTTCAGATCCTGCGCGCTGTCGCCTCGAGACCGTGTGCCATTGCCTCGAGACCATGGGCTATTACGTATTACACAACGTCATGTGAATGAGTTCCGACCAATCAGGGTTAACAAATTCGGTATCAGGTATGATAATATAACATATAAAGAAGGAAGCCCAGGTGGTATCTAATACCAATAGACGTCCCTTAATAAGCGGTTCGCTGCGGACAGTTTGACGTTGGGGGGGGGGGTAAAATAATCCATGTACTACATGTACTACAATATGACCATTGTTTGTTAAGTACCAGGTCAACACTAATGTATTAAAAAATCCAGGATTCACGCTATAGTTGGAATATTCTTGAAATTTCATTGGTAATTGTTATCATTATTTTTTCATCATTTTGAACATTTTTAGGCGTTTTAGCATGCCCCTCGCTGTCAAATTGTGGACTCGTTCCCTACGTGTCGATTTCGGGCACGCGACTTACAGGTGATGTCTGCTAAGATTAATTGCCCTGGCAATCTCCACATAGTGGGTTTTCACCAAGACATATAGTCATTGATGCAACCTCCAAACAGGGTTATCTTCCCTTCTGCCAGTCGATCGACCCTGATGTCATTCACTTATGAAGGGCGAAAAAATGCCCTGGCGTTCTCCACACAGTGGGTCTTCTCCAAGCCATGTAGCCATTGAGGGAGATTAAACGTGCGAGATTGTCCGAACTGCTCTGTATCGCAACAACTTGAATTAACCAGAATTAATCAACTGCAGCGCATTTGGCAGATTCGGCAGACAAAAGAAAACAAACAATCGGTGACTACCGGCAATTAATTTACTGTTCATCACTTTACAACTGTATATAAGGACTGTTTGACTGGTAATATTCAGGGTTTTTTAAATGGTGTTTTGGTACAGGGTTATATGTAAAGTGAATGACGGCAGAGTGGGAGAAGGGGAGATAATACTGTTTGAATGCTGCGATCAAACATGTCCCACTGACCTGTCTGGGGTATTACTTGCAACTTGGAGCCTGACCTGGAGTGACAGTCTGTTGGAGCCGGATTTTCATGCTGAAGATATTGAAACTCAAAAGCAAAATGATGAATATTCATCTTAATTTTGATATCATAATAATAGGAGATAACAAGTGGAGAATGTGTGGATAATTGATGAATCTGGCTTTGTGATTCTAACAGAATCCGACTGCCGCTCCAGGTTAGGTTCCAAGTTTTTAGTACCGCCCATCAGTGAGACTTGTATGATCGGTCAAAGTACGGATATCGGATGTGTTGTCTGTAATGTGCTGATTTCGCGCATTTATTTTAAAGACGTACCAACGGATATATTTTACACTAGTCTAAATGTAAGTGATAATGATGATACTGACGATCAGTTTGAGAAGGATGAGCTTCATGAGACGTTTTTTGATAACAAAAAAGAGACTGTCGAGCCGGTGTCAGGTTTGGTTTATCTCCCTGGTATATATTATACATATATATATTAATTATATTCTTATTTGAACGACCTCCCGTGGCTCAGATGGAAAGCACAGCTTCATGGATTGGAGTGGTCGTGGGTTCCGTTTTCATTGATCTTTTTTTTTCATACGCGAGTTTTAATACTAAATTGTGAGTTTTAAATACCGCGTACTAAATTGTCTCTGTATTAAAGAATCATGCAATCTTAATAAATTAATATCCTATCAATGCTCTCCAATCGCATATGTCGCTATACAGAATCTTACTGATTTCAACTGAATTTGGTGTTCAGAGCGCCCAGATCATGAATATTTAATAGTCTTGTGATATCACGACCGCATTTTAATTACTTTACTTGCAGTCGGGGAGGGGGGATATGTTCATGGTTTCTGCTTTAACCCAAGGTTTACGCTAAGGACCAGTCCATAATTCTACCCCAACATTATGGTGCCAACCTGGTGGAAAGGCGGCAACATCATAAAATTCCCCAACAGCTTGACGTGTGCTTCGGCTGAGCCAGTCAGAAAGCACTTACCATTATGTTACCATATACCATTTCATAGTACCATGCAGAGCTCTCGGGATTGGTTAACACTCGCGCACAGGCCCTCAAAACAAAGAGTTTTGGTGGGGTGTGGGCGGTGGTATCACGGGGAAGTGTCGAAATATGGGGTTTCTATACATAACCCCATGCTTTATATAAAAATACACCACTTGAGATCTAAAACGTACTTCGGGTGAAACGAGAAATAAACGATTTACCTCCAAACAAAATACATCAGCTTATTCTACAAGTGTCACTCTATATATTTTCGTCGTCAAATTAGTAAATTTGTGCAATTTTATACCTATGCTGGGCGATCCAACATAACTGTCCGTTCATTTGGGTACACAGAGATGATGGCTTGCTTCTTTCTCAATTCTGGTTGGTCAGCTGATCAGTGTGTGACCTCTCTTGCCGGAGGAGTGTCGCGACTGACCAATTAGAATTGAGAAAGAAGCGGTCCATCATCATTTGCGTACACCTCACCATTCATAAGATGGCTTGCGAATCGTGTGTCTCCATTATCGCGGAGCGATATCCGATACTCTACCGGATTCTGTTCGGCCTTCATCCGGCGGAGAACAGACTGGAGAAATCTGATAAATTACAGGTTTTCATACCACGTCGGAAACAGATATTGCCTGGGCTTACAAAAGATATAGGTATGAATAACTTTCGTATCACACAAGAGCCGTTGTAGATCTGTGATTTTGAACAAGTAGGGCATCTTCACCAGCCAAGTCAACTACATCGCAAAGCTCTCTACGCTGCCTTGACATTCTTGGCTGGTGGCAGAGGAGTACTGCTCTGCGCCACCTAGTGGAAGTGTTAACAATGAGCGACTTTTTGCCTCCAGGAGTTGTTCCCCTTCAATTTCAAGTCGATCACACTCGTAAGGCGATTCGTTATCGTTCGACCGTGCAGCGCGTCCCAAAAGCTGATTCAATTGATCAGAACACCGAAAGTGGCCGTGAAAATGCTTCTCCTGTTGTTTTTTTTCGGCAGAATTTCCCCGCACATTCGACACAGCTCGTTCTTACTGGGAGCCGCCATCTTGGTAATCAACTGCACGTAACGCGCATTCTGATTGGATGCAGCAAGCCGTCTCTGCATCCCACTCAACGACGAGGATTCACGTTCCAACTTAACTAGAGAAGTATGCCAAGGCAATGTACAGAGCAACGTGATGTACGTCGACTTGGCTAGAGAAGATGCAAGTAGGGCGGCACATGACTCGAAAATGGCGGGTTACGTTGGGGTTACGTCGGTAGACTTTAGCTGATTGACTGACGAAGTCACGTGATATTGATTTCAGGAAACTCCTCTTGCAGTTGCCGAAAGTAGGCTGAGAATGGATACACACGATCCCAGGGTCCGTCTTGCCGCGTGTAGATGGGTGGGTCCATCATCTCTGTGTGCCGGAGGGAACGGACAGTTACGTTGGATTTTGAATCGCCCGGCAAAGGTACCGGTATACAATTATTGCACAAATTTACTAATTTGACGACGGGAATATATAGAGTGACATTTGTAGAATAAGCTGATGTATTTTGTTCGGAGGTAAACAGTTTATTTCTCGTTTCACCCAATGTGCGTTGGTGTATATTTATATAAAGCATGGGGTTATGTATAGAGACCCCATATTTCGACAGTTCACCCTAATATGCCACCGCCCACATCCTCCCCCCACCCCCCTCAAAAGAAAACTCTTGTTTTGAGGGCCTTGCACTCGCGTTACTGCAAGCCTGTTAGACCCTGCAAGCGACGTATCCAAATTGGGGAGCAGATAAGATTTAATTTTAATTAGATTGGAATCAATGCACATAAAGTCAACCATGAGCGTTACTAGTGAGCCGGCATATTAATTGGTTATCAGTTGTCTCCCCCTATATGATAACATGTGATCTTGTTGTCGTGATCGCAAAATTGGAAATTTGGGGTAACAGCTGATTAATACGGGAGAATCGATGTAAAAGTCTGGATTGTAATATTCCTTGAGTGTTATATACGTCGTCATTTGTATTGTTCGGTCCATAAGTTTGTATCGATTGACGCATTCATCAACAAGAAATGGCGACTGGTGACGAAAATCCGGCATCTCATCATGGAAGGTCAACGAGAACCAGAAACATTCGTAAACTTGATGATTACATAATGAGACGGGAATATGATTCTTGTCTTGAAAACACTGGACGGGTCTCACCGTTGGTGCCAGTCACATATGCAGATCATAAAATTCTTCGCTCTCGTATACAGGCCGATGAAAAGGTAAATAATGTAACTTTTACCACATTACCAACCAGAATTTCATACTGGAAAGATACTCTGTGTCTGCTCTTTCCAGGTGAGGTAAACACGCAGAAAAATGACACTGTATACAAAGTTGTGTATCTTGACTCGGAAAAAGTAAAACAAAAAGTGACAATTAACTTCCACCTCACCGGCAGTGTGGTCAGATGGGTCAGCAGATGTACAGATTTTGTCGACCTTCATTTCGATTCCCTGCGATGTACAGTTAATGATCTTGCGAAAAATGAACTGCTAAACTTAAAGAAGAATCCTATCCCTACATCCCTGTCGTGTGACGAACCACCGCCTTGCAAATCTAAATCAGTGGAAGGCAGGTCCGGCAATGAGAAAACGAAACTCTCAGTCCGTAGATCTTGTGAAACTCCATCTCGAGTTAGTCCCAAACAACGTGCTGGCTTGCTACAAAAAGCTGAATAAATGTCTGTCACTTTTGACGCCAAATTAACTGAGGTTAATATCACACTGAATACCCTGAGTGGATCAGTTGAACAGCTGACTAGCCTGATGTCGACTGATTTTGTCCACAAATCTCAGCTGGGTGAGTCACCAGAACCAAAGAAACTAAAAGAAAAACTCATAAGCAAGAGAATTTGAACAGTAAATCGAGACACATATATCAGCAGCTGGATGCCAGTCATGTGAAATATAATGTCATGGACACTAAACTTCAGAAAATAAGCAACGTCATGGACACTAGACTGCAGAAAATAAGCAACGAGGCTAAAGTCAGAATGGATCACCTGCAGACCCAGATAGCAGAGGAAATGAGTGAGATGGAGACTCGCCTCCGCGCTGAAATGAACTTGATTAGGCAAACATGTGTTGATTTCATTGGTAAAATCTCCATCCCCGCACCCGTGCCGTAAACTACAGAAACTAATATGGGGAACACCGGGAGTGAGCACGACCAGACAGGGATGGATAATTCACCAGTATCGGTACCTTCATCATCACCCAACGATCCACCGCACCAAACTCGGCCCAGTCACGTTGCCACATCTTCACTTCCAGGCCTGCTCTCATCGCCGTTGGTCACGACAGTCAACAGCCAAATCATTCCCGTTATGTCATCACAGCCATCGATTGTCTAAAAGCCACCGCTAGTAAATCCTCCATTATGGTCTTCATCGCCTATCCATTCAAAACCTACATCTTCTATGACAACCATCAACGTTCAAATGTGGATGTTCTGATATTCGCAGATTCTTCCTTTAGTCCGCTGAATCCAAAGAGATTCGCCCGAAATAAATCCGTAAGAAAGCACCAAGTTTGGGGAGGCATGGTCAACATGACAGACTTCACCCAGAAGTGTCAGTCTACAGAGGCAGACCAAGTAGTCATCCATACGGGTACCAATGACCTAGCTCAGGTCGGTGAAAAAGACTTTAAAGATAATGCCAACAAACTCCTCGACGCAGCTAAACAGAAGTTTCAAGGAAGTGAAATCTATGTGTCCAGTATTTTGCCACGCCGAGAGCTTCATACCTCCAGAGCTGTGAGAGCCAACACCATTATTCGTCGTATCTCGTCGGTGAAAGGCATCTGTTTTGTTGACAATGACATTGTTACTAAATGTAACACACAGATTCATTTAGACTCGGTCGGGTAACCGGAAACAGACATATTTTTTGCCTTAATAAACCCCACGGGCATAGTGTTTATCTATACTCACGCATAGCTTTTCCCATAAATGGGCGAAAACTCGACAGAGCCCTGCTGATGAAGGCAAAATAAATATTCTACGCGATATAACGTGAGTTATTTTTAGCTATATTTGTCAGATTTCATATCTATTTAGCCTACCTTGTATTGATAATTGCAGGAGTATGAAATAAGCCGCTAGGCGGATTTCCACTGCCAACGCCATGCTGCTACTGTTCTCTAAAATCCACGCTCCTTCCGGTCTGCACGTTATGTCCGAGGTACTTGTCACACAGTGTAGATTCCTCCCTCCAAGTGGCACTGGATGTAAAAAAATATAGATATGTATTATCATTGGGCACATTTGGATAGGCTGGCACTAAGTTTTCATCAGTCAAATAATGGGAGACATGCCACTGATATGACGCCATATTGTATAATTGCGCATGCGTAGTGGCCCAAATACACCCAATATGGCGTCTACCGTAACATGGGGAAGGTCAGGGTCGATGTGAAAACGGCCCGTGTACAGCTAATCACCACCGCCGGAAACTTTAATAAAAGTGACAAGCGTGGCAAAGAAGGATTCAGCTTCCCGAAAATAACAGGTAAGTAGCATCAAAATGAACTTTTATACGATACGGGTTATAGCACACGAAGATCAATGAACGTCATGTGTGACTATCAACCGAAGGCATTATTGATAGGAACAGTTGTGGCTATGTTATTAGTGAACGTTACACATTAGTCCATGAAATAGTGACGTCAATTGCAAAATCGGAATGTTTAAATTGGTTGATTTTTCTGTCAGATTTGATATTGATATTTTTATTTGCAAAAAACTGCATACTAAATCAGTAAATTATAATCTGATGTGGCATAAAATAGCTTTGCTCATTTTTCTTCGATGGAAAGCAGTTATTTTGAAGAATATTGACGAAGACATTACTTTTGTGCATGGTGGCCCACATGGCCGCCATTTTGAATTTACCAATGAACCTCTGCTGAAGAGGTTATTTAAATTGGCTCAAAATGACCCCAATATGATATTTTACAAAGCCACGAGGTCTGGAAGGGTGGGGCCGTCACCACAGTCCCGAACGCAATTCCCCCTATCGAGCACAACGCACCGTCGGCATGCGGAATCAACCTCTGACAACTGTGACCTTATCTGGCGACACTGCATTCAGAGGCTACGAATAAAACAATTACGAAAACTGTGTGATTAGCACTCGCTGTTGCATGTTCATATTGCCATACTTGTGACATTTACGGTAAACAGTGTACATAGCGATAACACAATATAGAATGTATGCAATCTATAGTCTGCCCATTTAATTAGGCGTCTGCTTTGGCGTTTGTCAAAAATTACTCTGCATAAAGGACCTTGTATGTTCAGATGGGCGAATGACCCCAGAACAGGTGCGGTGAAAGTGCCTAAATAAAATATTGCATAGTCAACACATTTTTCAGTTGGCATGAAGTACAATATTATATTGTATACTCAGAAAAGTTTCAAGGCACTGAGTTTCATCATTTTCGAATAACAGGGCGGTGAAGTAGTGCATTCGTGCAAAATCGCCAATTTTGAGACGAAAACACCTCGTATTTCTTTCTTTTAACATATGAAGATAAACGATAACCAGAACCAGCATGATACAGCATACTCACTGTTCCAATATGTAGTCGTAGACCAAATCTAGGTCTGGTTATCGTTAATCTTCATATGTTTATAAATTGTTTTCACCTCAGGATCAACCATTCTGCACGAGTGCACTACTTCACGGCCCTCTTACTCGATAATCATGAGACTCAGTGCCTTTAATTTTTCTGAGTATACAATATAATATTGTACTTCATGCCAATTGAACAATTTCTTGTATATACAATATTTTATTTTAGGCGCTTCTACCGCACTTGTTCTGAGGTCATTTACCCATCAACATACGAGGTCCTTTTAGTTGTTTTTTTTACTCCGTGATATCGATAATATATCACACTTGAAATAACTTTGTAATTCTCTCGATATAAAACTCCAGTACTGTTGTTCATGTATCGGAGTCACAGTACTAAATCGACAAGGATGATTATATGTGAAGGCGGCAGTACATTTGTCGTGTTACAGTCATCTGTAGGCGGAATGACATCTGTTTTTATCCAGATAATTGCAGCAATGCTAAAATGAGGCAGCAGGCGATTGTTCTTGTTGTTTTTGAATATGTAAATAGCAGGCCTAATTTTAACCCATAGATATATTAAAGATATGCTCTCTGAGTTCATACTCACGCCGATGATGAATTACGAGATGTTCCGAATGATTAGTAAAGTTCAGGGTCATTTGACTGGGAGCCTAGACTACGAAGTTTGCAGAGATTAAATATTAGAGTTGGAGAGAGAGTCCAAACAACTGGAGCAGGTAAACTGGAACAAGTTAAAGGATGGGGAAAGATACAGCCTGTAAGAAAAGAAGGATGTGATAATAGCACCTGCAAAGAGATCCTGAAAGTATGTGCGTGTGAAGATTGTCCCAGTAGAAATGAGGGGGTTAATGAAGCTGTGATAGTACTGGAACTAGCACGCTTTGGGGCATAAGAGAAGACAGAAGTGAAGGCACAAATGGAAAGGGTGTAGGAACAAATGTGTAACCGAGTGTAGGTGGGTACTCTAATTACAGAGATTTAACAGACAAACTTATTTCAAGTTAAAAGAATACTCAATGTTTTAATCAACTGACATTGGTAAAAGTTGTTCACAATTCTATGTGACAAATGGACCGATTTGATTCCAATGCTTGTTTTTCAGATAATCAATACAATAATCTCATTACAATCAATACATTGTGTTTGCCTTATTTACTTCAACTATACGGGCATTTCTTAATGTAAACAATTTCTTGGATGGCTTACAATTGTTAACATACACCGGTCATAGCGCGCTGCCATAAAATGCAAGATTCTCCGCTTTTACTACTACTCAGCATATAATACCCTGCATACAGTAACCCACATTTACCACTACTCCACATTTTCCACTACTCTGAACAAGTTGCAACCAGAGACCTTACCTGTGTTAATAGCCCATTACAGAAAATAACAAGAATGGCAACAATATTAATGTATTCAATGCACCCACATCCGTATCTATATGAACGCTATATTACATCAATCCACAACCGGATAATGTTATTTACCTCAGCAGGGACAGATATAGGCATCTCCATGGCAACCGATGTGCCCATCCGTTAAGGAACCCTCCTATCACAGCAGCGAGGATAGCGGCTTTGCCATAACAACCAGTACTTCCTAGTAGGAAATAACATACACACTAATGTATCTAGTTATTATACAGAAATACACAGTGGAACCATTATTACTACATATCAACCTGTACTGTAGTACATGTACCCCACATAATTACAGAGTCATATAAATTCATGTTTTTATGCAATCTGTGCAATTCCCAGAAATACAATTAATATGGTGATCTTTAGTCAACCTTGCCCATTCATATTCAAGTTCGAATAACGCCCAAAAGAGACACTTCATCAACATGATCAAATAGCGTACAACATGTGGTGTTGTTGTTAACGCACATGTGCGTTTCACAATACAGTTCATACAGCAATATTTACACGGCTGTCACGTCGGTGACAAGGCCCAAAACAGCGCAAGTTTACAATGAAAATACATTTAAGAATGTTATGATACTCACTAACGTTCTGTTCAGATCAGATGGCAAGAAAATACAGCAGAAATGGAAAGAGAAACGACGATGTCATGTCGACCCTGCCCGAAAACAAAGACCAAAGAAAGAGCGCGTGCTATGTGCGCCGCCTAGTGAGTGATCGACAAACTATACAAGGAACGTCATATTAGAACAGCGGTTCATGGGAGGTCACTCTAAAGTACAAAAACTGTTATCCTGAGAGCAAACTGACTAAGTTTATACAAATACGAGCAAACTGACTAGATTGATAAAAATGAATCTTAACATGAACAAGTTTACAAAGTGGCAGAAATTGCCTTGTCTACATTCTCCCCAGTCTTAACCTTGTTGTCCTCGGCAAGGGTATACAAGTGCAGTTCAATTTCTACCTAACAGCAGATCGAGGCAACCGTGCAGGATTGTTATGTTGTCCTGCGTTTCTCCTCGATGACCGACGTAACGTCTCTGTAGGAGGGCCTTCAGCGATCCCAACTGTGGGTTGTGTTCCATACTCAATAATAATGGGAAATTCATCGTCAGAGTCACTGCTGTCTGCAACCGGTGTCCGTGATGAAGCAAGCTGATCTCCTCCAGAGGCCATATGACTCGCACCTAACCTGCGTACTTCATCAGGTTTGTGTACTGGATTCCTGCAGACCTTCTTCATCTCGGCACGATGGACGACCTTCTGGTGTGACGAAGTACCATCAGCGGGCTCAACCACATAGGTGTCTCCTCTGCGATCAACAACTCGGTAGATTTCTTGTTTGAAGGCATCCTGTATCTTATGCCTTCCTCGGGGATGGTTCTTCAGGTACACACGTTCCCCTAGTGAGATGTCAAACTGTTTTGCCCTTTTGTCATACTGTTTCTGTCTCTTTTTGCGTTCTTCCTCTAGGTGCTCCCCAGACTTTTGATATGCATACCGCAGGCGCTGCTGGTGTGCTTCAACCCAGTTGCCACCGGTATCACCGTCGTCCTCTGATCCAAGGGTTATGTCGATGGGAAGCCTGGCATCTCGACCGAACATCAAATAGACAGGGGCGTATCCTGTAGCAGAGTGCGGAGTTGCATTATATGCATACAGAAGTTCTGGTAGGTGGTCTGGCCATTTCCTCTTTTTCTCAGGTGGTAGGGTTTTCAGCAAGTCGTGGAGGGTTCTGTTTAACATTTCGCACTGCCCATTAGCTTGAGGGTGATAGGGCGTGGTTCTTGACTTTTTAACACCATACGTCTGACAAAGTTCCTTGATAAGGTCAGATTCAAAGTTCCTTTCTTGGTCGGAGTGAATGCACTTTGGTGCACCATAACGCATAAACCACTCTCGAACCATCGCCCTAGCTGTTGTCGTAGCTTGCTGGTCCTTTGTTGGAATAGCGACTGCAAATTTGGTGTACACGTCTGTAAGTACAAGAACATTCTCCATTCCACTTGATGATCGATCTAACAGAGTGAAATCGATAGCCAGAATTTGTAGTGGCCGGTCAGCAGACAGACATCCCATAGGCGTACGGATGTTGAGGTGATGAGCCTTGGCCACATTGCATCGTTCACAGCATTCAACCCATTCCTTAATATCCTGGTACATCCCTGGCCAGTAATACCTAGCCCGAACCAGCTGTTCCATCCTCTCACGCCCTTGATGTCCAAGATGATCGTGTAATCCTGCCAACACTGTTTGCTTTAGACTGGAAGGGAGTAGCACCTGTCGAAGTACACCATGCACTGGATCTCGCACCTGTCTTATGAGCAAGCCATCATCAGTGGTTATTTTGTCTCGCTGTTTGAGGAGGCAACTGACGCCTGAAGGATCAAGTTTCTTCTCTGCAGCACTGGGCTTGGTCCCACTCGTCCAGTACTCATGGAACCTACTGATTACTGGATCGGTAGACTGTTTGAAGATGAAGTCTTGTCTGGACAGACCCGGTAAGGCACCTTGTTGCATTTCCAGAACCTCGCATGATGCCACACATACAGCAGCACCCAATAATTGGTGTTGTACCTCAGTAGGGAGAGCAGTTACACCCAGCGCCTCTAGAACTTCATCCTCATCATCATATCCATCTTCATCCACTACCTGTGGTCGCCTCGACAGTCCGTCCGCATTGCCGTTGTGCTTCCCGGCGCGGTACTTGACATCAAAATGGAATTATGCCAGCTGAGACACCCATCTCTGTTCAACTGCCTTCAACTTGGCTGATGACTGCACATAGCATAACGGGTTGTTGTCTGTAAATACAGTGAAGGTGGATCCCAGGAGGTAGTCGCGGAACTTTTCTGTTACTGCCCATTTTAGTGCTAGCAGCTCAAGTTTCATTGAACTGTAGTTGTTCATGTTCTTTTCAGAGCCGCGGAGTCCACGACTAGCGAAAGCTATCACAGTGCTCGACCGTCTTGCACTTGAGAAAGCACAGCCCCAAGGCCAAGGTGACTGGCATCTGTTTCCACGATAAAAGGTAAGTGAAAGTCCGGGTAACCAAGAATGGGTGCAGTCATCAGACATGTTTTCAACTTGAGGAATTCTTCCTGACAGTTATCATCCCAATCCCATTTGTCACTGTTTTCCGATTTGCTAGATCTGCGACGTTTGTTACGTTTCCCTGTCGTACCAGCTTGGTTCACCAACTTGTGAAGAGGAGCAGCAACCTGGGTGAATCCTCTAACGTAACGACGATAATAGCTAGCTAGACCTAAAAATGCACGAAGTTCCCTCACACAGCTAGGAACAGGCCACTCCTCAATAGCCCTCACCTTCTCTGGGTCTGTTGCTACACCATCTGCCGATATGATGTGTCCCAAATACTGCACCGATGACTGAAACAGGTTGGACTTGCTCGGTTCTATTTTGAGACCACTGGCTTCCAGTTTCTCCAAGACCATGTTTAACCGCTGCATATGTTCCTCGAATCTGTTTGAAAAGATGATGATGTCATCCAAGTAGACTAATATCTTCTGCTGAATTTCCTCTCGGAATATGCTCTGCATCAGTCTCTGAAAGGTTGCGGGCGCATTACACAGTCCGCAAGGCATGCGCTTGTACTGAAATAGGCCAAGTGGTGTTGTGAACGCAGTTTTGTGACAGTCCCTTTCGTCTACCTTCACTTGATTGTAAGCGGACTGCAGATCGATGGTGGAAAATAGCGTTGCTCCAGCCATGTTGTCCAGAGATTCTTCAATCCTAGGGATGGGAAATGCATCTTTCTTTTTGTTCTCATTCAATTTACGATAGTCAATACACATTCGGAGCTGCCCATTCTTCTTTCTCACTAGGACCATAGGACTCGCATATGGCGAATTACTTTCTGTAATTACATTTCTCTTCAATAACTGTTCAATATGTTGTTTCACCTCATCCAGTTGACTTGGGTGAAGTCTCCTGTAGGCCAAGCGAACTGGTTGTTCATCTTCAGTTATTTTACGGTGTTCCACCTGGTCAGTCACACCCAATTCATCACCAAAAGCAAACACTCTTCTGTATTGCTGAAGTAGCGTTTGGACCTTTTGATCTTAATCTAATTCAGAACTCTCGGATAGCTTCGCAAGCTCAGGTGGCAAGTCCGTCATATTTTGTTGTTGCTCTGTTGAGTTGAGATCTACCTGGACCTCACCAACACCTACCGGTTTGAAGTCGACATTATATTGTCCAAGCTCAACAGTCTCTACTTGGGACAGCAACCCTATCCTCGTCTTCGGTTGTAACCACACATCCTCGGTACTCGGATTAAACAATTGAATGGAACCCGATCCATGTGGTGTCACTAAAGCGGGTGTTACTAAAGTTCCCCTTGCCATTTGCGTCAAAATTGGTTCCATCACAGACAGTTTTTCTACAAAGGCTCCACTGACGCACACATCACACATGGACTGTGCTCTTACACAAACAGGAACCTTCCCTGCCACTTTCAAAAAGTTTGTTCTGGTAGCAGAAGCGTTACCATCTCTTGATCCCTGAAGAAACACTTGCACATCAGGCACCTCCCTCAAGATGTTCATGCCCAATAGAACCGGAACACTGTCCCTTGGAGACTCTGTATCAGGGGTGTACCTCTGTACCAACACCCCACAGCCAGGTAACTTCTTTCCCATCAAGTCCACTTCCAGCTTCACATAGCCAACATACGGCAAATTCAATCCATTTGCTGCCTTGGGTTTTAACCACTCCATGGGCTCCTGTAGCGCAATCCCTCGTGGCCTGATGTGCTGATTAAAGAAGTTTTCTGACACAAGCGACACCATAGAACCAGTATCCACTAAGCATGAAACCATGGTACCCCAATCCTTGCTTCCACAACAGAGCGAGGGCCAACCATTTTCCTGTATTCATCTTCTGAAGGTGAGTCTATACAATGTTCTTCCACACCCTCCACTGACCGACTCGTACCAGCAGAGGACACTAGTTTCCCGATAAATCCATGGGATTAGCGCCATTTCCATTTCTTAATGGACAATTTCGCTTGTAATGCGTCATCTGTCCGCAGGTATAACAACCCCGATATCTGCGTCAATCATCAGACTGCACATTAGAGGACTCTTTCCTCATCAAGTTCAGCATCTCAGACTGGGGTTGCATTACATCATCAACTCTCTTCGAGAGCTGCTCGAATCGATTATCACCAGATTCAAATTTAACTGCCATCGATTCTCCTTCCAACTCGCTCACAGCTGCCCGAGGATGCCTCTTACTTCTCTCTTCATCCTCCTCTGGCCAGTGGATCGCATTTCTCCGTAATTCTGCAAACGTTGTATCAGGCTGTTCCCTTAGCGTTTTCTTCGACTCCCTTCTGAGAAATTTATCACGAACATTCTCTGCCACAACCTCGCAAAGAATTGCGTCCTTATTAAAACGTGCACTCGCGTCCTTCTTGGCGAGCCGTTCCATAAGTTCCATGATAATCCGTGAGAATTCCCTCACAGTCTCTTTCTCATCCTGTTGCCGTCCATACAAACGACGTCGTAGTTGCACAGCATTTAAGCGCTCCCCAAAAGCCTCCTCCAGGACACGCAAAATTTCATCCGAACTGTCGCGCACGGCTTGCGGCTGAAATTTAACTTCTTCACGAGCTGCACCTTCTAGATTGCGGAGAAGGAACCTAGCAGCCTCTCCCCTATCCATACCTAGTATGATACTCCTAGCATCCTCTAGCCAATCAGATATATGTTCATCAGTCCTACCAGAAAACGATCGTAACTTTTTGCTAGGAGGAACCCTGACATTCATAACAGGAGCCGGATTCTGTGCAGGTGCTGGTGGTGGTGGGGCTGCAGCCATATTGTCCTTCCATGTCTTCAGCTCTCGTAGTTGCTGCTCCAGTTGTTGGATCCTTTCGTCGGCCATCTTGGGTTCAACCACTGTTCTCTAAAATTTATATCTATGTACACTAACTTTCAAGTAAGCCCATCAACAGAGAGATATCACGATATCCCACTTCTGACACCAGAAAAGCTGTAACCGAGTGTAGGTGGGTACTCTAATTACAGAGATTTAACAGACAAACTTATTTCAAGTTAAAAGAATACTCAATGTTTTAATCAACTGACATTGGTAAAAGTTGTTCACAATTCTATGTGACAAATGGACTGATTTGATTCCAATGCTTGTTTTTCAGATAATCAATACAATAATCTCATTACAATCAATACATTGTGTTTGCCTTATTTACTTCAACTATACGGGCATTTCTTAATGTAAACAATTTCTTGGATGGCTTACAATTGTTAACATACACCGGTCATAGCGCGCTGCCATAAAATGCAAGATTCTCCGCTTTTACTACTACTCAGCATATAATACCCTGCATACAGTAACCCACATTTACCACTACTCCACATTTTCCACTACTCTGAACAAGTTGCAACCAGAGACCTTACAAATGTGTGAAAATAGTAAACCAGAGCGAAACCATACAAATGTGTGTAAAATAGCAGACTAGAGTTTCATAATCGCCAATCACATTCGTTCACATATCATTCACCATCTATGGACAATGAAAACGTTTTCTCTATGCTGATGTAGTTGAAGGCTAACGATATTGTGTGTTAATCATGAATGTACTGATGTAAACAGAAATCAATGTGTTTCAAATAGAACAAGCCAGTTATATCATTACAGTGTACAATCATTACTACTAAAAGAGAGGACAGTGGCGTCACCCTTAAACATCCAGATTTGCCCTGCTAGGCGACCTACAATAATACAAATGCATTTCAAATGAATTCATATGCATGACAACAATAAACAGTATTAATAAATTCAGTTGTTAACAGTAACACAATCTTTCTTACAGTGTACTATTCATAACATAGTACTATACTATTGACAGTGTAGTATTTTGTACTTTATACTGGTTATATGTATATTATTATATATCGGTTCTACGCACACTTAACATGTTACACCATAATTGCTGTGCTGATACTCGCAACCCAGAAACACCTGTTTGTACCACTATATTGACAGTATCTCCCCTGTGTTAATAGCCCATTACAGAAAATAACAAGAATGGCAACAATATTAATGTATTCAATGCACCCACATCCGTATCTATATGAACGCTATATTACATCAATCCACAACCGGATAATGTTATTTACCTCAGCAGGGACAGATATAGGCATCTCCATGGCAACCGATGTGCCCATCGGTTAAGGAACCCTCCTATCACAGCAGCGAGGATAGCGGCTTTGCCATAACAACCAGTACTTCCTAGTAGGAAATAACATACACACTAATGTATCTAGTTATTATACAAAAATACACAGTGGAACCATTATTACTACATATCAACCTGTACTGTAGTACATGTACCCCACATAATTACAGTCATATAAATTCATGCTTTTATGCAATCTGTGCAATTCCCAGAAATACAATTAATATGGTGATCTTTAGTCAACCTTGCCCATTCATATTCAAGTTCGAATAACGCCCAAAAGAGACACTTCATCAACATGATCAAATAGCGTACAACATGTGGTGTTGTTGTTAACGCACATGTGCGTTTCACAATACAGTTCATACAGCAATATTTACACGGCTGTCACGTCGGTGACAAGGCCCAAAACAGCGCAACTTTACAATGAAAATACATTTAAGAATGTTATGATACTTACTATTACGTTCTGTTCAGATCAGATGGCAAGAAAATACAGCAGAAATGGAAAGAGAAACGACGATGTCATGCCGACCCTGCCCGAAAACAAAGACAAAAGAAAGAGCGCGTGCTATGTGCGCCGCCTAGTGAGTGATCGACAAACTATACAAGGAACGTCATATTAGAACAGCGGTTCATGGGAGGTCACTCTAAAGTACAAAAACTGTTATCCTGAGAGCAAACTGACTAAGTTTATACAAATACGAGCAAACTGACTAGATTTATAAAAATGAATCTTAACATGAACAAGTTTACAAAGTGGCAGAAATTGCCTTGTCTACAAATGGAGCAAACGGGAGAGATAAAAGTTATTAATGGCGGGGAAAATCCTCCGAAAAAGAAAGTCCCGGTGGTAGCAGTGATAGGAGATTCTATTGTTCGGCCCATCAGAGAAGGCTTACAGAGAATGTTGGGGAACAATTTGAATGTTGGAGTTCAAAGCATAAAATTTGAAGCATATACGTTTTGAGTTGCGGCCAGCAGTAGAGAAATTGATGGGAGACGATATGTTGAATGCTTAGTGATTCATGGGTTGAATTATGTATATTATGTAACAGCAGAGGGAGTACCCATAGAGTTAACTGGGGCTGGAATTAGGAATTCAATGCTCTTGACAGAAGAATTATTTGGAGAAATACCACGGGTGGTATCGGGTTTGTTACCAAGGACTCCTGACGGAGAATGGGTGAATACCGATATAAGTAGTTTAAACAAGCGTTTAGATAGCGGCTGACGAAATGAGTGGGGATTCTGCAGACATGCTTATTTCTGGAAAAAGAGAGGTCCAGTGAAGATCGGTGGGGGGTGAGAGATAGGCTCCAGTTGGATGAGCACCGACAAGGTCTTGAACATTTTGTAACAGGGTAGGGAACACAGTAGAGACGGAAATACAAATGCCAAAAACACATTAAAACTGATATCGGGTCCTGGGGTGGGGGGCGTGGATGTTGTCGTATGACGGAGGAGAAAATACAGCAGAACAAGAAGGACCCGTACAAAGGAACGCCGCAATAGATGGGAAGTGGGCTTTGTTAATGTAAATGGATTGTGAATGACACAGGGTGTTGTGACTAAATGTCGAAAGTTGGGACAGGTCATGGAAATAGTAGAACTGGAAAACTTAGATGTGGTGAGTGTGGTGGAGACATATATATATAAAGGGATGTCTGCAATTAAGATCCAGGGATATGATTGCTTTGAGGGTAGACGACAACAGCAAGCCATTATAGGGGCCGGTGGCATTACGCTTGCGGTGAAGTTCCGACAAGGTTTTCAGCTAAAAATGGAAGACTTGGGTCTAGTCATTGATGCAGACTTGGAACAGGTAGTAAACGATGTGATTTGGATATCGGGAAATTTTGGAGACAAATATGCTATAGGATTGGTGTATGCAGCACAGCAAGGAGTTGACAGGGGCTGGAATGAGGTTATACGATCTATTGGTGGCACAGATGACAAGATTAAAGCAGACTGGATATAAAGTGGTATTGCTGGATGATTTTAACGGGCATGTTGAATACAAAGAGGGGAAAGGCAAACATGGAAACAAACCTGGTGTTAACCAGAATGGGACGAGAATATTAGAGGTAGAGGAAACATTTTAGTTATATATGATGAATAGATCAAAATGTTCAGTGCTCTGGATACGAGAGAGGGCAGGGTGTAAGACAGTAGTGGATTACATTCTGCTCCAGCACACAGAGCTGGATAAAGGGTTTAAGGAGGCGAAAGTATCAGTAGAAACCAGTTCAAGCGGGTGACGAATGAAGACACTGATTGGAAAACATTTCGCAAAAATGTAGAGCAAGAATTTAGTGATTGGGAAGTGCAGGTCAGAGAAGGAACGACAGGAGAGGAACTTGCAGAAATGTTCAATAACCAGCTCATTGCAGCTACGGAAAGGGTCATCCCGTGGGTGAGATGGAACAGTGGAATAGATTAGAGAATACAGAAATGTGGGAGGCGAGGTGGAAAAGTTCAATGTGACCTTGATACGTGAGAGAGGAAGAAAAGCGGAGCCAGTGAGTGAAGCTAAGAAGCTAGGAGCAGGCTAGGATAGAGGTGAAGGAGTTGACGCCATACATGATTAGATTACATAATCAGGATGTAGTAAATAGGATTGATAGAGAGGCCAAGTAGCAGAATATTTTGGAGGTTGGCTAACCATAAGAGGAAACAAGGGGTACCCGGCGCCTTGAAGACTGGGGAGAGTGGGATTACCACGGATAGGAAAGTGATAGCCGCCATGATAGGGGAGAAATGGGGGAAATTGCCACAAAAAATAATGAAAGGGAAGTGGATAAGGATATACTGGAAAACATCTGCAAGGCAGAGAGGCGTAGCGTCGATGAAGAAGTTGCAGACAGCGATGGTCTAACGGGACACATTAAGATCAAAGAAATAAAGCAGGCGGCGAAAGACATCAATAGAGGAAATGCTATGTGAGAAAATAATATTACAAACGAGTTTATGAAAGAGGGAGGTGTGCGAATACTCGAATGTTTGAGATTGTTATTTTGCCGAATATGGGAAGCTGAAGTAATTCCGGTGGTTTGGAAGGCAACAAGGACTACATTGTTGGTCAAGAGTGGGCGGTAAGACGAGGTTGCTAGATAACTACAGAGGAACAGTGAGTGAGTGAATAGAATTTAACGTCACTTTCAACAATATTTCGGCTATATCGCGGCGAACCTACTAAGCACCACCCAGTCAATTAAGTTGCATCCTGCTACCTCAAGTCAGGTTAAACCAGGAGGGGACAAATGGCAACTTGGGAAGTTAAGTCTGGGGCATGTCATGAAGATGGGCGAGGCGGATGAAAATAAGTACATGGGAATTAACATGAAGTTAAAAGGACAATTTTTCAGCGTGTAATATCAAGATATGATTGCAAAGGCAAAGAGAATGTTGGGGATAGTCATGGTCATAAGTCCCAGCACATGTAACCGAAGAATGTGCGCAGGAATATTATGAGACAGAGCTGCCGTCCCTACGATTTTATATGGGGTAGAAATAATGGGATTGACTTGAAAACGCAGGTAGTATTGGATTTGGTGAAATTACAGGCAGGCAAGTGGATACTAGGGCTGAACCGTATGACTGCAATAGAAGCTATTTATGGAGAACTTGGGTAGAGCAGAATGGCTGAGAATGTAGAAATATTGAAGTTAAACTAGCATGGGCGTTTCGTTAGAATGGAGGGGGATAGATGGCAATAACTGCATGGGACGAAGGTCTCTAAACAGAAAAAACACGCAGTTCAAGGAAGTAGAAGCGATAAGCATAAACTATGATGTTAACCTAAAGGAAACCGGAAACTGTGAGAGAAAATGAAAAAATGGTTTTTGTTAAAGTGGATGAAAGGTGGGTTGGAGAGTGGAAGTATGGGACAGAATCTAAGTCAACTTTGTCTATATACAAGAAGAAAGAGTGTCCTTGGAAAGAGAGGTATGTAGACTGAGCGGGTGATTTTTCTTGGCTGCCAAAGGCTAGGCAGAGTCGTTGGTCAGAAGGAATAGGATGAAACGAGGTCTGGAAGAGAAAAGGTGTGAAACATGGAGGATATGAAACATGTTATAACGGGGAAGGTATAGGGCAAGGAGGGCTAATTATACGTTAAAGGATCAGTTGATAGCTTCAAACAAGGAAATTAGATGGGGAAGGATAAGTGTGGGGGGGGGGGGCTTGGTGGCAATACTTTGGATAAGAACGAGAGTCGTATCGTAGTCAAATTTGTACAGGATGTGTGGGATATTGACGGGCCGGTTTAGTGAGACAAGACTGCTGTAGAATGTTAATGTGATAAGACTTTATACTGGGTGCAATGTGAAAGATTACCTTGGGAAACGGCTCAGCAGTGGAAAGCTGGAGAGGATAATAGGATACTTGAACAATTAGTACACAAGAAGGAGGATTACTAGGGTGTATGGGGCATGGACAAATATTGAAGAAAGTGGATTAGAGAGAAATTCGATTGGACAGGCTCAGTGGTGATATAATAAATGTTGATTGGATGGAGAGGATGAGTGGCTATCGGGAGATTTAAAGTGATCGTAAACCCTCAAGTAAAGTTTCCATGAAATGAAAAACCATTGCAAACAGTGTGGGAAGATATTTATTGTATTTTTTTCACGATTTTATTCCACAGAGTAAACTGCAAATAAAGCAAAGTATTCTATGGTTGTCTGTTGCAATCATATCTAGGTCAAGTGACGTCACACTGCCTTAATACATATATTTCAAACTTTGTATGAACTTTCCAACGCTTTATTCAAACTTAAGGTGTGTATACTTTGAGTTTCAACACACTGACTGTTCCAATGCGCATGTTTCACCAACATCGGGGAAACTAAACGCAAGATTCAAATTGACTTGACACTTATGAGTTAACATCTCCCAGATTTTGGTGAAACATGCACATTGGAACAGTGAGTCTGTGTTGAAGCTCAAAGTATACACAACTTAAGCTTGAATAAAGCATTGGAAAGTGCATGCAAAGTTTGAAATATACGTATTAAGGCAGTGTGGCGTCACTGGACCTAGATATGATTGCAACAGACCACCATAGAATACCATGCTTTATTTGCAGTTTACTCTGTGTAATAAAATCGTAAAAAAAATGCAATAAATATTTTCCGACACTGTTCGCAATGGTCTCTCAATTGATGGAAATTTTACTTGAGGGTTTACGATTACTTTAATTATGAGTGTAGGCCTACATGGTGATACTTGGTAAAAGTTGCCACTAGAATCGATCCCGATCAAAGCGAATGAGGAGGCTTGACCAATTGAAATTTTATGTTATACTTCTGTAGTTATGGGAAAGAAGAGTATAAGGTTGCGTTGAATGTGGGGAAGGTATATTGTTTAATAAGAATGTGGGGATTACACGGTGTCTATGTGACACTGTTAAGAGGGATCATGTACAGGGTGGGTTGGGGGAAACGGATTGCACGGCGTGTTTGCACGACCAGTGCCCATCGCGGCGCGATGGAGTGCCCAAGTACATCCACCCATCCATCCAAACACGATCAGGAAATATGTGAAATAGACCTAAAGAAGCTTATGAATGAATAATGTGCTAAAGAGGCTTCTGAATAAATGGTGTGCTAAAGAGGCTTCTGAATAAATAGTGTGCTAAAGAAGCTTCTTTGGAAAAGTACAAATATAGCATTTCGATGTTGCAATGATTAATGTTAGTTATCTTTCGTCGCGCAGACTGCATTTCTACAAACGCCAACTTCTCCGGCTAAAAAAAATACAAAAACTGTTGTCAACTTTGGGGAGGTGTCTGGAGAGAACGGAACAGAATTGTAGGCTCGACCATATATACGTCAATGGTTCGACTAGAGCATGCACTTTTGATTGAGAGCAGCCTTCTGAAATCTCACTAAGGCAATCTGTCGTTCGCTATTCATTCGAGATGGTTACCCCCATAGTGAGAAATTTAAGTTACAGCCCTTAAAAAAAGGTAATAAAAAATGTAGTAAATTTAGAACGGCAACAGAATTTCAGACACTACCAGATTCGGACCAATCATTCACCTATTCCCTGAATGCTGTATATTTACTCCTATAGCGCCGACAGCATTGGAAAATAGTTTTTCCCTGATAAGCACTGGTACCCAGCTGTGGCGAAAGTTGTCAACAAGCTCGCTACGACTCGCTTGGAGTGAGCGTCGACTGCTATTGTCACATCAAAATCATTACATTATCGGGGAACCTGAAAACTGCAACGAGTCGTTTTTTGCAGTTGTTACAACACATGATGGTGATTTGTTACAAAATTATTGTTTGAATAAATATCCACAGAAGCCTCAGTGCTTTATGGGGCAGTTTGCAGTCTTGAAATGGGTTGAACAACTTAAATTCTCAATAAAAATCTGGTGTTCTCGTTGACTTGTAGAATGAATAGGAATAATTCCGCGGATCACTGAGTATCTGTGATGGTAAATTACTAAGGTGTTATCTCCCTCGAAAAGAATCTTCTATAGTCTGTCCATTTTAATTGGTCGTCTACTTTGGAGCTTCTCGAAAATAAGTAGATAACGCTGCATAAATTTTCTTTGTTTTGCATAGTGTAGAACAACCGAAACTCTACACAATGGCTACCGTTATTCCGTGATATCGATAATATATCACACTTGAAATAACTTTGTAATTGTCTCCATATAAAATTTCAGTACAATTGTTTCGCGTACCGGGGCTCAATCGCATAGGGTGACGTCGTAATGTATTCGTGTTTACTAACACAAAGGTTAACAATACCGCGTACGGTCATATATATGTGAGTAGTTTATAATTCAGGAATTTCACTGGGCATGAGATATAAGTGACACTTCCACGGACCGCCTATTTACGGCATCAATGACCTTTGTAACAGTAGGCATGAATACATTATGACGTCTCCCAATGTAATTGAAACCCGGTAATGGAAACAACTGTACTGAAGTTTTATATTGAGATAATTACAAAGTTATTTCAAGCGTAATATATTATGGATATCATGAAATGGTATTCATTTTGTAGAGTTCAGTTTGTTCTAAACGCTGCAAAAAGAAAATTTATGCAGAGTTAACTATTGCTTTTGACAAGCTCCAAAGTAGACGACTAATTAAAATGAACAGACTTTAACACATTGGCATATTGATAAAATAGTACCGTATTTTACGGTGGCTCATAAGGGACATGCAATGTTTTTTTAGTTTTATATTTATTTTCTTTACTTTTACATTATTTTTTTATTTTTCGACTTTCCACCCTCCCCGAAACTACTTTTCACCCTCCCCGAAATTACTTTCCACCCTCCCCGAAACTACTTTTCACCCTCCCCGAAACTACTTTCCACCCTCCCCGAAATTATCATGTGACCGAAGTCATGTGACCACACACCTCGCTGACGCAGGCATTATGGCGGCTCTCCGGTCCAACAGTTATGGAAGACGGTAGCGGCCACTCGCCTTCTCGCATACTCGCCCTGTATTTTGCTGACACGAGAAGTCGAGAACGCGAGGCGAGAACTCGGGAACGCGAGGCGAGAAGTCGAGAACGCGAGTCGAGAAGTCGAGAAGTCGAGGCGAGAAGTCGAGATTGCGAGGCGAGAAGTCGAGAACGCGAGGCGAGAAGTTGAGATTGCGAGGCGAGAAGTCGAGGTCTTTCTCGACTTCTCGCTTTCTCGTCTTTGCTTTGTGGCAAAAAGGCGAGAAGTCGAGAAGTCGAGAAGGCGAGAATGCGAGAATGGACGGATTCTCGCGTTCTCGACTTATCGCGTTCTCGCCCTTTTCAGATTAGGCGAGAAGGCGAGAAGGCGAGAACATTATCGACTTCTCGTCTCGCAATCTCGACTTCTCGCCTCGACTTCTCGACTTCTCGCCTCGCGTTCTCGACTTCTCGACTTCTCGTGTCAGCAAAATACAGGGCGAGTATGCGAGAAGGCGAGTGGCCGCTACCGTCTTCCATATCTGTTGGACCGGAGAGCCGCCATAATGCCTGCTTCAGCGAGGTGTGTGGTCACATGACTTCGGTCACATGATAATTTCGGGGAGGGTGGAAAGTAATTTCGGGGAGGGTGGAAAGTAGTTTCGGGGAGGGTGGAAGGTTGTTTTGGGGAGGGTGGAAAGTAGTTTCGGGGCGGGTGGAAAGTAGTTTCGGGGAGGGTGGAAAGTAATTTCGGGGAGGGTGAAAAGTAGTTTCGGGGAGGGTAGAAAGTCGAAAAATAAAAAAATAATGTAAAAGTAAAGAAAATAAATATAAAACTAAAAAAACATTGCATGTCCCTTATGAGCCACCGTAGTATTTACATTTACAAGAGAAAAAAGTTCGTTTGCTGTTACTTCCAAGCCACACGTTTATAAAAATCTGTGCATCGTGCATCACAGATAGTGACGTGAAACAGCGTCAACTCCTTGTGATATACATTTTAGCATAGATTAGTTAAAAAAAAATATGACACCTTGAATCAAAATGCTATTCTGAAGTAATGTCACGGCAGATATGGTGAAACTGACACTCATTAAATTAGTTTTGATTCAAGAAGTCATATTTATATATATTATAGAATAAATGATAGAATATGTACGAAAAGGCTCAAAACAGATGAGAGTCTTATTTCAAACGTTAGTTGATGATGTTTTACGTCAGTTTTAACTGTGAGCGTTTACAGTTTATAAATTGAATAATTTTACTAAGAAAATAGATTTCAGTTCAGAAATGAAGACAGTAAACTTTAGGTTCACTAACTTTACAGCTGAGGGCTGTTTTTCCTATGTCAATGCACCAATCCTTTAGCTGAACGTACACGATATGACGCTATATAAGCTATGAATACACATACCTCAGTGTGTGTTGGTGATCTCATTCGTCGCCCCGAACAAGGATAATGACAAGTTTCACTGCTCGCTGTCTTCTATATAGGATCGACCGTGACATCACATGTGTATGTCACTTTATCCTTTCTGGTTAATTCTGGTTAAGGATGTCGGATGGACTACGATTACACCATTCTCAGAACTATCCCCTATCAATTTCAAGGATTTGACCGAGATGTATATCATACGTGGATACATAGATTTCCTGGAATTTTGCTGACATAGGCTGCTCAGATTCCTTCCGAGAAAATTACATAAACTTTGAACCATTTGTGCTGCAGACTACCCTGATCTAATTGACCGACTTATCATCCGAACGCATGGCATGACCATACGTAGAAACTTCTGCTCTAGCCATGCGGTAACGGGTGATATCTGAGTATAATAGGGCGTTCCCCAAACTGTCATATGCGATTGGTCCCATGATAGCCGACATCGGCGCAAACATATTCATAAAACGAAGACACACCTCCAGAAAGCGATCGATTGAAATGATCCCTTGGTGGGCCTCGAAGTACCCCCATGACAAAATAAAAAGCATATATATACTCTGGGCTATACACTGTGATATTAACTCAGTTGGCACAATTGTGTTACAACTACCAGCATGCTTGTTAAATTGTCCTGTCCATGTACTTCTGTATTAACCTTGGTGTTGGTGTCAATGTAACACGTTTAGCCATTTGTTTCAATATGTCTTAATATCTGTGTATTTGTACGTTAAATTTTATTCAATCTATGTATGCGTTTTTAGCCAAATGATGGCACAAACTTTACGCAATAAATTATAAAATTATCTTATAATTTTCCTGTGAACTGCCGCCGACTTAATTTTTCTTTCGAATATGTTAGGCCGGTTGTAATGTGATTTTCCCTAAGAAAAACAAAGAAGCATGCTCCATTAGAGTGAGAAATAAATTAGCTGATTCCCTCAACTTCGGTTTGGTCTCGCGTAGAATCCCACAGTCTTGCGCCTCGACTGTCAAATGAAATTGACATGTGCCTGAGATTTCCAGATCAGAATATTTGAATACGGAAAATTTCATTGGATCGCTTACATAGAGCGGACATGTGACTTGATGCTGACGTCGGGCGAAATACACAGAGAATGAAGTCAAGGCGCCAAGGGTAGTGTTAAGTGAAACGTGAAATGCCCTTAGTAAGCTAAGATGTCGACTGATCAAACATCTCTCCTATTCGAGCATCAAAACTTCCCAGAAGTATCAAACATCACTCGTCAGTTCAGACATTCAATATTCAGTTGTGGTCCATGAAAGGTTTTCGCGTCAATAACCGTATTGGTATGAAAGCGTCAATTTCAAATGTGTAGGAAATAAAAATAATAAAAACACAAGATGGTTTCATACAAGAGGGAAGTGTCGGGCAAATGAGTTATGGATGAAATGATTTACGGTACGAAGGCAGAGTTCGTATTACCAGTGCAGCGGAAGGATCTGCTGAGGGGTTAACATATTAAATGCAACTTTACTTGAAATCAAAATTGTCAGCCTTGGTTTAGCAGGTCTGTTAGAAGGGAGAGGGGGGCAACATTCGTACATCCGGAAATTTTCCAGGACTCGAATTCAGTCCCCGCCATGTATTTCTCCACCATTTTCTCCACCATTTTCTCCACCATTTTCTCCCGTATATAATTTAGGAACAGGAATGAACCAAACTCCATGTACCTTCTTTAGGCCACGCTGATGGATATTATATTTCAACATTTCATATTTCAGATGCGACGTTAAACCTTAATTCTCTGTCTCTCTCCTATTATATTTCAGCTCCTTGTCAGAAGGTCATGGACACTCTTGTGCCACTTGGACGAATGGGCGCATAATACGCAATTAAAGTATAGCCTGTTCTATTCTTTAAATTTATTATTGAGACTATATACACTCTAAGCTCAGAAGGTGTAAAAAAAGGTGTGAAAAGGGTGTAAATCAAACGTTTATACCTTCTGGGTTCATGTTTACACCCTCGGGAGGTGTAAATAAGGTGTAGAAAAGGTGCAAATGTATGAAGATTGATTTCAACCCTGATTTTACACCCGTAAAGGTGTAAATTTATTGAAAGGTGTTAAAAAGGTGTAAATACTTAATTTTCCATACACATTTGGAACTTAATTTCTATGTTGAGGAAATGTATTTCCTTGTCATGCTTACGGTAAACCATCAAAATTCCACAACTTTCCGCACAAAATTAAATCAATGGATCTAACAATTTGACCAGTCTCTCTAACATTTGAGCAAAAATTCCAACGGAAATATTATAAAAAAAACGAGCTGCAGACCATAAGAGTCAACCCCCCAGTCGGTTTTACGAGGGAGAGAAAATTGAACAGCCGCTCTAGTGTTCTCACTCAAGGTTGAGCCCAAGACTACAGGGGCGGAGGGGGGAGGGGCGTTCTGGGGTTTTGAATATCAACAGTATAGTAAATATTATGTATCATGCAGAGTCGACAAAAGCACGTTGTTTGTCGACCAATGTAAGAAGTTATCAGATCGATATCTACAGTGCTGATAACTGCTTAGCTATCAGATAAAGTGATTTTGAACTTCATTCCAATGGGGGATTTGCACAATAAGCAGTGAATACAACGGAAACTGTACAAATTATGGGCTTTGATTGATCCACTGAGACAGGAAGGTGTGAAATGGACTAAACGGTTCGAAGTGATAATCATGACAGCTTGTTGTGCATGTTACCTATTAACAATTGTGCGATTATCGTCACAAATTATTACTTGATAAAGTAATGGTTACCATCCTGTCCGGAAACGACCCCTTTTAACACTCCATCTACCTAGTATAATCCGTGGCGTGTCCGACTCCTACTCCTCCTACTCCTTCTCCTCCTCCTCCAACTCCGCTTTACTCACTGCACAGTGGGTTGCTTAGGTGTGACGCGGGATAGATTGGGGCGAGAGACCTGGGGTTTTCACTACCTGAGTTCCATGGGCCAGGCTTACACCCTACAGTAGAATGCGTCGACTGCGCATGCGCGATGAGTAGTATAGAAAGGGAACGCGATCTCCCTATCCCTATAGGTGTGGCGCGGGATAGGGTGGGGCGAGAGACCTGGAGTTTTCGCTACTTGAAATTCCATGGGCCAGGCTTGCACCCTACAGTAGAATGGGTCGACTGCGCATGCGCGATGAGTAGTGCGCGCTGAGTAGTATAGAAAGGGTACGCGATGTCCCTATCCCTATAAACTAACCCATGGGGGTGAAAGAACCCATGAGGGTGAATGAGCCATGGGGGTGAATGAGCACTCGTAATCATAATTCGCGGCCTGCCTTTATCTCATATCTCTTTGACGCTAACGCAAAGTTTTGGTTAAACAAACATATCGGTGATGATTCTATTGCTCAATTAGTTTTTGAGTTTAATCTGTCAATGGCTAACAATATATGCATTACTTCTATTGTTCATGAATTTGTAAATAAGCATGGCTTCGCTTCCCATGCTGTCCACCATTTCCAATATAAGCCGACGCGATATTACTTCCAAATTACTTTCATATGATACAGGCACACCGAAGAACACAGACGAGTTGGACAAGACCTGTAACAGGAGACGGATGACGATTACAAGAATACCAACAGCGCCTTGAGTGACAACGCCGCACAGCAAGAACATCCAGAATCAGAATACTCGACCCTAGACCACACCAGACACGCTACCCCTTAGATGTCACCGAACTGACGCCTCAACACAGAATATGATCATTTGACTTTCACTCAATATAGGACGTAGACCTGCCGTTCTGTACCCCAATACACACTCCAAAAATTTTTACAAGCACAGATTTCTGGAAGGACAGTAGTAGGTTCTAAGCATTTCGACGCCTCACTGCGCATGTGCGAGAAAAAAAATGGAACGGTATTGGGGCGGGTGTGCGCAGGAGTGTTGTCGCAGGTATGACGTCACTTCCGGTCTGGATGAATGGGGCGTGACCTTGGGGGCATGGATTCCTCCGCGGTGATGAAGTCTGGCGGTGATGCGGTCTGCCTCCGCGGACCGAAAGTAGTCCCAAAACCGTGGGTTTTCGAGAGAATGTTCGGCAATCTGTAGGGACCGTTAGTGGACCGATTGGGTCGAGTGAGGTATCAATATGAAGCAGTCGTGAGAAAGTATCCAACGGGCTGAGTGTAGCGTGGAGCTGACGTCATTCTGCGCATGCGCAGTAGAGAAAGTGTATGGAAATAGACGTGTTGGGATCGAGGGGAGCCACTAGTGGGCCGACTGGATCGAGTGAGGTATCAATGTGTAGCCTATGTGAGAGCGCATCCGCCTGCGCTAGTGTCTCGTTCGTTGTCCACATCCTGCGAATGCACAGACAGGGAATTGTGGGAAAAGGGTGTGGAAATAGACGTTTTTGGGTGTAGATGGGCCACGAGTGGGCCGATTGGATCGAGTGAGGTATCCATGTGAAGCATTCGTAAGGGAGCCTTCACCTGGGCTAGTGTGTCGTTCGTGTTCAACGTTCTGCGCATGCGCAGACAGGGAATTGTGGGAAAAGGGTATGGGAATAGACGTGTTGGGGTCGAAGTGGGCCCCTAATGGTCTGATGGAGTCGAGTGAGGTATCCATGTGAAGCATTCGTGAGGAAGCCTCCACCTGGGCTAGTGTGTCGTTCGTGCTCAACGTTCTGCGCATGCGCAGACAGGTAATTGTGAGAAAAAGGTATGGAAATAGACGTGTTGGGGTCGAAGTGGGCCCCTAATGGTCTGATGGAGTCGAGTGAGGTATCCATGTGAAGCATTCGTGAGAGAGCATCCACCTGGACTAGTGTGTTGTTTCCATTCTGCGCATGCGCGGACAGGGAATTGTGGGAAAAGGGTATGGAAATAGACGTTTTGGGGTCTAGGTGAGCCCCTAGTGGGCCGATTGGATCGAGTGAGGTATCAATGTGAAGCATTCGTGAGGGATCATCCGCCTGGGCTAGTGTGCCGTTTCCATTCTGCGCATGCGCAGACAGGGAATTGTGGGAAAAGGGTATGGACATAGACGTGTTGGGGTCTAGGTGGGCCACGAGTGGGCCGATTGGATCGAGTGAGGTATCAATGTGAAGCCTATATGAGGGGCATCCACCTGGACTAGTGTGTCGTTTCCATTCTGCTGCGCAGGTCACTTGGTTTGTGACGTCACTTTTGATTTTCAGAATGACCTTCGAACACAGAAGAGTTCTAATTTTTTCCTTAGACGTATGAAATGCATGTACTAGAACATCCGGGGACCTCTTCAACATTCGGGTTCTTTTCAACATCCGGGACCTCTTCCAGATCCGGTGCTTTTCCGGTCCGATCCGGCCCGACCCGGCCGGTCCGCCACGGCCGCAGCGCGCGGGGGTTATCCGGAAGTGCGCAGGGGTACTATATCAGATCGGGGTATAGATTTCATCCAAGTATAGCGAATAGCGGTTGTCCTGAATAACAACAAGTTCAGCAATGTTTATACAGTTTATCATCCCCAATGTTACATCATACCCAGGCTGGGGGAGCTGCCCTGGGTATGTTTAGAATGTTCACAGCAAAACAAATTGAAATATCAAACACCATGTTTTATTATTTAACGCACCGTCACATTTAATGTTTAGTGAGCTCAAGTCAACGATCAGCATGTAGATATAGAGAGTATATACGGCATGTTATGCTATTCATCAGTGCAAGAGTGACGCATTCAGCCAATGGGGGTGGTCGGTCAGCTTGGTAACGAAGAACGTAGCATTGGTGACCCTCTCTACGACCCATTGTGTATTGGGGCGTTGATGATGTGCCCATCTCAAGGGATCCACGGTGTCCAGTTTCTCCAGCATCGTCTCTAGTGACGCCCGGTTAATGGTGGTGAACGGTTGGTCAAACACATGGCTGTTATTACTGGCATAATAATACCGTAACTTGTCCGTCTCTTTGTGACGTAAGATGTACCCGAAAGCGACATTCAATTTGAAGACCGTAGCTTGGTCATTGAAGATGGCTTCCACGTAGCTGCGTAGACGGGTGAGGTCGGTCAGTGGGAAATTGTAGATATCTGGAATGGGGCGATCACGGTGGAAAACGTGCCGTATCATGGGCCATTGGCGCCGATAGATGTCATTCACTGGATGGGCGTCCTGTAACAGATCGCTAGGAATATCCACTGCATCTTCCAGAAAATGTTCGATGTCGTCAGGCGTATGACTGGCAACAGTAATGCTAGGGGGCTTGCTGGATATCTAGGCTCTTCTGAACTGTGAGTATAGGCGGGCTCTCTGTGATCGCATCACCAGTGGCATTCGTCTCTCAGGGCTCATCTTCACCGGGTCTGACCCTCCTGGATGCCTCTTTAGTGGAACGTTGTCGCCCAAACCTTAGAGACGCTGAATCTAACGGTGATGACGTCTTAACTGACTGGGTCGTTTGAAGAGTTGACCGCATTCATTACATTGTTCCGTCGTCCCCTCGTGGAATGAGCGTTCGTGGCGCAGTAAATGATCCTCCCGATTAAATGACCGTGCGCAGGTTATACAAGTATACCGTGCGCCGTTGTGGATGGAGGACTCGTGCCGTCGCATATCTTCCAGGCGAGTAAACTGCTTCCGGCAAGTTGTGCAAGTGAACACCTTGGTGCTGTTTCGTGCCATATAGGTCTTCTCCGACATGACATCTTCCACCATAAGCAGATCATTTATATCGGCCACATGTTGCATCTCATCAACGAGGCGAATACGGTGCTGTAGAAGCTTAGCTCTGTGAGATGACTCCATGACTGTTGGCTCTGGCTGGTCAAACAAGTAGCTGCTATGGTCAGATAGGCTGGTGAAGTTGCACTGGTGAGGCAAGTAGCTCCTCTCGTGAGAGTGGTTCAGGCTGGTGAGGCAGGTTCCGGCTGGTCAGGTCAAGCAGGCCAATGAATGCAGCAATGCCCTAATAAATTTCCACTTTTATACGTCTTTTGGGTCACATTCGTGTCTTTTCGGTGACGTCCGTGTCTTTTCGGTGACGTCCGTGTCTTTTCCGTGACGTCAGTGTCTTTTCGGGTATGTATGAGGGTCTTGAGGAAGGCGACTGTATGTGGCGAGTTGTATGTGTTTTTTTCGGTGACGATGGTAAAACCCCACTGGACGTGAGCGAAATTGTAGAAAAACCCAAAAGACAGGTCAGTACATGTCCTATCATGTTCCCAGGTCACGCGACGTCACAGAAAAAAACACATACAACTCGCCACATACAGTCGCCTCCCTCAAGACCCTCATACATACCCGGAAAAGCACGGACGTCACTGAAAAGACACGGACGTCACCGAAAAGACGCGGACGTCACCGAAAAGACACGGACGTTACCGAAAAGACACGGACGTCACCGAAAAGACACGGACGTTACCGAAAAGACACGGAGGTGAGCGAAAAGACACGGACGTTACCGAAAAGACACGGGCGTCGCCGAAAAGACACGGACCTTACCGAAAAGACACTGAGGTGAGCGAAATTGTGGAAAAATCCCGCAGACAGGTCAGTACATGTCCTATCATGTTCACAGGTCACGCCCCATTCACCAAGACCCTCATACATAGAAAACCCACCATGTTCCCAGGTCACGCCCCATTCACCCAGACCCTCTCATACATAGAAAAAAACCCACAGACAGGCCAGTACATGAAATCCTATCATGTTTCCTACCCAGGTCACGTCCGATTCACGCATAATAAAAGGATTGACATGTAATCTTTGTTGTTGTCTTGCTCTCTTTCTTGGACTAACCCATCAGAATAGTACGTATCACGGACTGAAACCGTAGAGCTACGTATAGGCGCGTATGTGTGACATGGTCTATAAAACACGTCCCTCTGGATCCCACACCCCCATTCATACGGTTGCAGAGCCATGACGGACACCCATCCCTATGCGACTCGCATTTTACAGCATGCGACCGTGGTTAATTCACCCACGGGTTACCGAGCAGTGGTTCGGTCCATGTTTGCAGATGGCCACGACAAGGAGGGGCGACGCCAGATCCTGAAAGAGTTCACAGAAGCTGTCCTCGACAGAGTGCACTCGATGGAGAGGTGTGCCATCACTCACCACTACTGGACTATGACAGCCATCCTTGATGCTCGGGCTATGGACCAAGAGCGCTCACGCCGAAACCAACGACGGCTGGTTGGCCTAGTCATGGTCTGTGCCCTATTGACCCTGGCGCTGTGGCATTGACAGTGGGACCTGGCCATAAATACGAGGGTCAGACACAGTGTGCGTCATACACCGAACGTCATTGGGTCAACCATGTCACTAGTTCTACGAGCCATCCTTCCCGTTACACCACGGGTGGGGTTACACGTCTATGAAGATAAAGTCACCCTAGTGGAAGACCGTGGAGATGTTTGCTGGTCGCGCGCTGAGACCGTATCGAATACGGTTACGCTACACCGTGACGGCTCGACCAAATTTAAAAGGGTGTTGAGCGGTGAGCTCAACGGAAACCTCATCCACATAGATAATGCCATCTACGTGCACCGTGGACACTTCTTCCCACGCCTGGACCGCTACCAAGACCCTACGCGAGGCTTCACTCTAGACCCCGATCTGTGGACAGCCTTCGAGAAAGCGGTGCCTATTGTGGACCAGCTGTTTACACCGGGCGAGCGGTCATCAGACGAGTTGGAGTGGGCTCGTGCCCTGAGAGAAGCGGCGGCAGAACCCAATGAACAAATGTCTAGCAATGAAGCGGAGGCAGACGACGATGCCATTGATTACTCGGCAAGACTCAGTGACATGACCACCCGATCCTTTGATCTCACGGGGTTCTCCCTATAAATACGAGAGACAGTCAAATCTGGTACCATTCACGTACTGACCATGACGGAGCATATAATACTGGCGTATCTCAGCTTGACCCCCGAGGTTTTCCTGCACGTTTATGCGGATAAGGTCGATATCATGGAGCAGGTGGGAGACATCTGTGATGCGGACCCTACACAACCAAGCCCGGCCCACATTCGTCTGTCTCGGAAGAGCTGGACTGAACTGGACGGCGACCTCATCCACTTGTGTCGCGATGTGTACATCCGACGCGGCCCTTTCTTTGCTCAATTGGCTCGGCTAGATGGGGTACAGTGCATTTTACCCTTCACCCTGATCTACGCTCTGCATTGCAAGATACCGTGGTAGATGTGGATCAAGGGCTTATCAAGCGGTCATCAGACGAGCTGGACTGGTCATTTACCATGGACAATGTGCTGGCAGAAGCCAACGAAGAAAATCAGAAAAAAACTCCGGCCCATGATATACCCGTTATAAATAAACGATAGAGCCATGGTCCATCATCATTTGTCACCATGAAGAGCTGGGAGAAGGTGTTGGATAACTTATACTACAGTCCCAACAGTCCGGCGGCCTGTAGTGCATTGACGGCTCTCTATCGTGCGGCCAAACCCCAGAGGATACAACGTGCTCAAGTCCGAGATTGGTTAAGAAAACAAGACACCTATACCTTACATCGAGCTGCCCGTCGCCATTTTCTACGGAATCGGGTCATCGTGGGAGGACTAGATGCACAATGGCAAGCGGATTTGGTCGATATGAGCGCCTTTGCCAAACACAACGATGGGAATCGGTATATCTTGACGTGCATCGATATCCTGTCGAAGTATGCGTGGGTGGTACCCATCCGGACGAAAACGGTGGCGAATCTCATAGCGGCGTTCAAGGACATCTTCAAGACCGGGCGCAAACCCATGTATTTGCAAACCGACGAAGGCACGGAATTCCTCAACCGTCCGTTTCAACAGTTTCTGAAAGCCCAGAAGGTGTTTTTCTTCCATGCGTGCAACGAGACCAAGGCTTCCGTGGTAGAAAGGTTCAACAGGACATTCAAAGGTCGCATGTATAAATATTTCACCTATAAGAATACAAGGCGGTACATCGATGTTCTCCCGAAACTTGTGAGTGGTTACAATCGAGCCTATCACCGGAGTATAGAGAGAGCCCCCATTACCGTAACCCAACGTAATGAAGCCCAAGTCCGGCGTGTATTGTACCCCAGTCAATCGCAGCGAACACCGAAGGAGGTGTTCAAGGTCGGGGACCCTGTACGGATCAGTAAAGTCAAGGGCAAGTTCGAGAAAAGTTACTTGCCCAACAGGAGCGATGAGCACCACCTGATCAAACGGCGCCTACCCCGACAGCAGCGAGTCTATGAACTGGAAGATCCTCAAGGGGAACCGTTGCTAGGGACGTTTCACGAGACGGAATTACAGCCTGTCGTAAAAGCAAAGCAAGACTACTACACGGTGGAGCAGATTTTGAAAACGGAACGCCGACGTGGCAAACTGTTTCATTTCGTCAAGTGGCAAGGCTGGCCCAGTTCCTTCAATTCCTGGGACGCGGCCAACCAGGTGAAACGACTTTAAAGCCAGACACCACTGCCGTCATCCTTCATTCCACGTTCGACCACGGTGCTATGGACAAACAGCAGCCGCCTCTGAACACAGCGTCTCCCAAAACGCGCAAAGCGCAAGTGGGCTTTGTGGTGATAGTGCTAACACTGCTGAGTGTGTTGTACGGAGGTGTGTTTTACGACGTAGCCTATGTCAGCGCGCTACTTAACCAACTGAGAAATTCAGCCACCAGTGAAACTAGTCTACAGATAGCACCAGTCAACCCCGTATCGAGCTCAGTCATCACCACCACCACACCCCGTGTACAAGCCACATCGAGCTCCACACCAAGTATACAGTCCACACCTACACCAAGTATACCCCCTACGTCTGAAAACCCAACGGATTTCATCCCTCACAGTGAACTCACGACTGAAGTTGTACCCACCACCATCATCCCTCACAGTGAACAGACAACGACGACCGACGTTGTACCCACCACCACTCCAGTTCACTCGTACCAAATTTAGAAGAGCGGGTTACCACGACAGCGGATACACCTCCAACCATGGACCCTCGGTGGCAGCATCCCTTCACTTCACGAAGGATCGACGGGCTCCGGCAAAACGCACTTCGTCAGGACGCTCCTTCAACACGCCGACAGCATGATCACCCCACTCAATGCCCGAGCCGTGTGGTGTTACGGAGAATGGCAGGCAGCGTGTGCAGCAATGCCCCACATCACGTTCGTGGAAGGCCTACCCAACCTGGCCGATTTGGAACCGGACACCTTGGTGGTTCCGGATGATCTTATGGCGGAGACGGATGCGCGAGTCACCCAACTCTTTACCAAAGGCAGCCACCATCGGCGACTCAGCATCATCTACAGTGTGCAGAATCTGTTCAGTAAAAACAAAGAACATCGGAACATCAGCTTAAATGCCCACTACCTGGTGGTCTTCAAAAACACGAGAGATACCACTCAACTGCTGCACCTGGCGAGACAGATGTATCCCGGCCGCACACCGTTTTCGTTGGAAGCCTTTAATGATGCGACAAGTCCTCAGCACGGGTATATGCTCTTCGACCTCAAGCAAGCCACCCCCGAACACCTTCGACTACGGACCGGCATCTTTCCCGGAGAGACCCACGACGTGTACATGCAAAAATAATGTAAACACACCCACAGTGGCGCCCCCAGCTGGAGTGTGTGTGTTTGATGATGGGGATAATAAAAAGAATTAATACCACAGCATGATTGACTTTGTCTCTGTTCTCTGAGGCAGATAAAAAAGGTCCGAACCATTGTACGCGATGCGGACCCTGATCTTATACGCTGTCTGTGCGAGATCGGGTACAACCTGTTAAAAGGTAACGTACCACTGACTCCGGCTCAGAAGACCAAGTTAGCCAAGCATAAGACATCTTAGCACCGTTGGCCGCCTCCGCCTCCGTGTTGGGTTCAGTATTGGGTGGACTCTTCGGCCGACAATGAACCACACGAAAAAAATGGTCCTCGTCGAACCACGGTTCCTTCAAAACCTTCAATCGCCCTACCCTGTCCCACCTACGGTGAAGACCATAAACACCCTCGATGAAGAGATGCAACAGATTTTACAAAGACCGCGGTTAAGCGACAGTGAGAAAGTACAGCGGTACAATGAGACGCTTCAACGGTACATGACGTTCATGGACCGATACAGAACCCTCTCTACCCTAGCACCACCACTACCACCACCACCACCACGCGACACACCGCCGACCTCAGCACCGCTCGAACAGCCGCCATTACCAGGGGTACCACCCACAGCCCCACAGTGGGTGGAAGACGAAGTCCTGAAGACTGTTCCTGCATCGTTCAAGAAACAAGCTGGTCTGGTATTACAACGGATGAAACAGAATCCTAACATGACTTGGAACGATAAAGGTGAACTACTGGTACAGAATGAGGTGGTCCCCGGGACCCACTTGACGGATTTAGTAAATGACCTGATGCGTCAACGCAGGTCGCACACGGATCCTCGAGGATGGGAGGTCTTCGCTCAAGGCTTACAGGAATTGGTGGGGAACCCCCAGCGCTGGGCCTGGATGCAGCGGACCCAGCAATCGCCGAGTGGCCCACTACCTTCTTGGGAAGCCGATTGGGAACCGGAGTCACTCCCCAAAACACCACCACAACGGGCACCTTCTCTTCACGCCTTGAAAAAACCAACCTTGATCAAGACACCCCACATCTCCAGAGCCGTGACACGTAGCAAGTCACCGCGACGAACACGACGCCGGAGACAACCGCCCAAGGCCTCGGACACCTGTTAAAACCTACAGCAGCAGCAGGACAGCTCAGTCGACATGTTTTACCTCACCCTACCCAGTAACAGTTCGCTGGATGTGTTTCCTGACCACATCTTGGCCAAGTACGTGACCCAGTTACCGCAACTGTTGCATTTATCTGGACGCTGGGAATGTGGTCTCGTGGATATCCAATACCCTTTCTCGTGGTACAACGTGCGAGCCAATGAAGTGTGATACGAGGTGACCTACGAAGGCAAAAACACCCGACTCACCCTCCCCGAAGGCCAATACGATACCCCAAGGAGTTCATGCAGGGGCTGACAAGACTGTTGCATTATAAGGCTCTACGGGAGGTCACGAATAGTTCGACACCCATGAAATTCTTTCACTTCCAGAATCACGTGGACTTCAATTACAACGCACACAACGGCAAGGCACAGATCCTCCTCACCGCCAACGTGAGTGTCGTACTGAGTCCTATCCTAGAGCAAATGCTGGGTCTCGCTCACCCGTCCTACACGGCCCCGATGGATATGAAGTCGGGTATGTACGGACTCTACGTCTACTCGGACGTGGTCGACAACCACATCTTCGGCGATATCAACACACCACTGTTACGGGTGGTCCCCATTAAAAAGACGTATGGAGATCAAATCACCCACAGTTTCACCCACATGCTCTACCTACCCGTACGACAAACCGACATCAACACTATCACGGTGGATATAAGAGATGATACGGGACGACCGGTGGCATTCGAACGAGGAAAAGTGGTACTGACACTTCATTTTCGACAAGCACGTGCTCCCCACTTTGTATAATGAAGGTCCCTTACGAGTGCGATGCACGCAGTTATATGGACTCTTATGCCCAACAGGCCGGGGGGGCCTTCCGGTCTTTAATGGTGCACGCATGCAACGAGGACATAGGCTGGGGAACATACTCGGGGGTATCGTCAAAACGTTCCTGCCCTTGGTGACGCGTGGAGTAAAAGCGATCGGCAAACAAGCGGTACGCAGTGGACTGCAAGTGGCCGGTGATGTCTTGGAGAGTACGGCACCCAAAGAAGCCTTAAAACGTCGGGCCCAAGAAGCGGGAGGCGTCTTGGTGGCCAAAGCACAACGCACCGTAGGGAATAAAAGAACTGCACCACTGAGACCACACACCAATCGACGTTCGACCCAGCGACGACGCACATCGAAGACCCAGGATATCTTTTCTTAAACATGTCCTTGATTCAAGCAGAGTCCTGCCCCTCCAGCAACAGTGAATTTGATTATGGGTGGAGCATCTCCCGCTCTCCAGCATCAACGAAACAGGGCTCATCGAGTTCACGATCAGTAATGCGGATACGGCCTATGTGGATTTAGCCCATACATACTTGCATGTGAAAGCCAAGGTCGTCAATGGGGATGGCTCCAGAATCATCCAAGCTGCAACGGTGGGCCCGACGAATCTCTGGCTGCACTCGATCTTTCAACAGGTGGATATTTTTCTCAGTGATAAACTCACCAGTGACTCGACCAACACGTACCCCTATCGAGCCTACATCGAGACACTGTTGTCGTATTGACGAGAGGCTAAGGAATTTCAGCTGACAGCCGCTTTATTCTACCAGGACACAGCCGAGCACATGGACACGGTGGACAATGAAGGATATAACAAACGGCAGACTTTCTCTGCGAACGGCTCCTCGGTGGATCTCATGGGTCGACTGCACGCAGACATTTTCATGCGAGACCGGTACCTCTTGAACAAGATCCCCATCAAAATCTGACTGATACGGACGCCTCCGACCTTCGCCCTGATGGCCACTAACGTAGAGGGGCATGCAGCTGATTATAAGATTGTCATCCAAGACGCAGTCCTGTATGTCCAAAAAGTGAAACCGAATCCAGGCGTTCAATTGGTACACATGAAAGCATTGGAAACAAAACCAGCCCAGTACCCTATCCGACGTGTACAAACCAAAGTGTTCTCTGTGCCGGCCGGAAATATGACCGCCAACAAAGAAAACCTGTTCCTGGGGGAACTACCCAACCGATTGATCCGGCCTGTGTGGAACATACCAGTTTCAGCGGAGCCTACCCAGAGAATCCGTTTGACTTTAAACATTTCGGCATCAATTTTGTGTCCCTGCATGTGTGCGGACAACAGGTCCCAGCCACGGCCTTAACACCGAACTTTGGGCGCAGGAATTTCATTCGAGCCTATCAGAGCCTGTTTACAACCACCGGTCAAATCAACCAGGACGAAGGGAATATGATCAATCGGGAGGACTACGCGAACGGATACACGTTGTTCTGTTTCGATCTGACCCCCACCTCAGAGAACGATCACCAGCGGGCCCTGGCCAAGCAAGGCAATTTACGGTTGGAAATCCACTTTGCACGAGCCCTCGGGACCACCGTCAATGTGATCTGCTACGCCGAGTTTGACAACATCATTCAAGTGGACAAGGCGCACAACGTCCTGTGTGACTTTGCCACCTAACATGGATACATACCAGATAACCACCGTGCTGGAGAATGACCCAGAGACACGTATGGTCTTTCAAGGGGTGTTCGTCCGAGATGTGTTCCCATTAGTCCGTATGTATCCTGCTCCTTACGTTCTCAACACGGACCCGATGGATCGGCCCGGTGAACATTGGGTGGTCGTGTACTTGACAGAACAGCAGGGCGAATACTTTGACCCGTACAGGCCTTTGACAGAACAGCAGGGCGAATACTTTGACCCGTGCGGCCTGGCTCCCCTCCATCCCGATTTAACAGACTTCATGGATCATGGCACAGAGACGTGGTGTTGGAACAGTGAAACGTTGCAAAGCCTGACCAGTAGCGTGTGCGGACAATATTGCTTGTTTTACCTGTACCATCGATGCCGGGGCAGAACCTTATCTACCATCGTACAGATGTTTGACGAGTACCTCAAGGCCAAGGACCGAGATGTACTCGTATATGACTGGGCCGCCCATCATTTCAATGTACAAGCCCCGTTCTGGGCTTAAGTTATTTCAATGTACAAATCCCTTGTTCTGGGCTTAAGTTTACAAGCCCCCTGTTCTGGGCTTAAGTTCTTTCAATGTACAAGCCCCCCTGTTCTGGGCTTCAGTTTTCACGTGGTTGTTCTCACGTTGTTGTTGTTACTGAATAAAAAACAAAATGAGATCTACCTAAAAAACCCTGTCTTGTGTGTTTTCTATATGAGCATAATGCATGAAGGCTATAACAGACATGTGGGGATTCGGTCAAACTGGCTTTGAACACCGTATTAGCCAATCAGTGGCCTAGGATGGGGCCAAATGTAATCCATCCATGTCCAGAAAACAAGGCGAGAGCACTGCATTAAAATAGAGAGTCAATGAAATCAGCCCACAGACCAAGCACATGTTTTGGTCTAGGTTAAGAGCGGGCACTCCAGCATTTGACGAGGAGTTACAAGGTACAAGAGCCACAGGTGGAGTGAAGTGAGGTTCGAGGTTCGGGAAGACATGACCGAATCCCCACATGTCACCACGAAGACGGCGAGTGGAGTGGACACCTATAGATTAAGTTTATTACTATAAGTTTCATGTATTTTTTCGTGCCAATACGGTTCTGGGAAAAACTGAGGGTTCCCCGCTGGTCATTTAACATGGGCATGGTGCTGGCGATATTGTGGGAGACCCTGTGCATTCCATGGGTGCTTCGGGAAGTCGGATAAAGGCTATCTATTGGCCCGGAGAGGGCCGAACCTTGCCGGAATGGAGACCTTTTGACCTGGATGTGACCCTTTGACCCGACATTCACCCGCGCACTTCCGGTGATGCCGCGCGCGCTCTGCGGCATCGGATAACCCGCGCGCGCTGCGGCCGGGCCGGGCTGGGAAAAACCCGGATGTGAAAGAGGTCCCGGATGTTGAAAAGAACCCGGCTGTTGAAGAGGTCCCCGGATGTTCTAATACATACACTCTTCTGTGTTCGGAGGTCATTCTTAAAACCGAAAGTGACGTCACAAACCACGTGAACTGCGCAACAGAATGGAAAGGACACACTAGTCCAGGCGGATGCTCCCTCACATAGGGTTCACATTGATATCTCACTCGATCCAATCGGCCCATTCGTGGCCCACGTAGACCCAAACACGTCTATGTCCATACCCTTTTCCCACAATCCCCCGTCTGCGCATGCGCAGAATGGAAACGACACACTAGCCCAGGCGGATGCTCCCTCACGAAAGCTTCACATTGATACTTCGCTCGATCCAATCGGACCACTACGGGCTCACCTAGACTCCAAAACGTTTATTTCCATACCCTTTTCCCACAATTCCCTGTCCGCGCATGCGCAGAATGTTGACAACACACTAGTCCAGGTGGATGCTCCCTCACGAATGTTTCACATGGATACCTAATACGATTCCATCGGCCCATTAGTGGCCCACTTCGACCCCAACACGTCTATTTCCATACCCATTTCCCATAATTCCCTGTCTGCGCATGCGCAGAACGTTGAGCATGAACAACACACTAGCCCAGGTGGAGGCTCCCTCACGAATGCTTCACATGGATACCTCACTCGATCCAATCGGCCCACTCGTGGCCCATCTACATCCCAAAGCGTCTATTTCCACACCCTTTTCCCTGTCTGCGCATGCGCAGAATGTGGACAACGAACGAGACACTAGCGCAGGCGGATGCGCCCTCACATAGGCTTCACATTGATACCTGGCTCGATCCAATCGGCCCACTAATGGCTCCCCTCGATCCCAACACGTTTATTTCCATACAATTTCTCTACTGCGCATGCGCAGAATGACGTCAGCGCCACGTCACACTTAGCCCATTGGAGACTCCCTCACGACTGCTTCATATTGATACCTCACTCGACCCAATCGGTCCAATAGCGGTCCCTACACATTGCCGAACATTCTCACGAAAACCCACGGTTTTGGGACTACTTTCGGTCCGCGGAGGCAGACCGCATCATCGCGGAGGAATCCATGCCCCAAGGTCAGGCCCCATTCATCCAGACCGGAAGTGACGTCATACCTGCGCACAACACTCCTGCGCACACCCGCCCCAATACCGCTTCATTTTTTTCTCGCGCATGCGCAGTAAGGCGCCAGTGCGACGAAATGCTTAGAACCTACTACTAAGGACCCACCCTGTTCCCAAGGGTGTCGTTAGGGAAGTCGCCTCGAAGAATCCTGAAGACGCCCTGGTTCTCCCAGTCTTTTCTGGACGGCTTTGTGCGTACTATGGGGTACCAAGACAAAGGAATCATCCACGCGATTATAACTCATATTTATCAGTATAAAAACCAATAACAGACTTAACGACTTGTACATAGCGACTCTTCTCTACTAGTATTTATATTTCCTCATTGTTATTGTTTTTCATTATTTAATTATTTATTTTAATATCTAGCGCTGCAAAAGATCTTAAGTTAACGAAGAAACGTACCGTGAAATTTAAATTAAACATTGAGTTGATGGGCCGCGAAATCCGTATGAGAAGCGGCCCTTAAACTACAATTTCAATCAAAAAACTTCCAAACAAACTTCCATTACGATAAATTGCGCATAGCCGTTTTTTCACGTCGCTCGTTCTATCCATCAAAGTGGACTTTTTGCGAGATGGTGACTTGCCTGCTGTTAATCGGGGAGAACGAAAGAAAATCGCTTTACCTTTTGCAACTCCCACCCTGTCGGACCTTAAAGATCACATTTCACAGAATGCTACCTTAGCTGATCTAATTGGCATTAACGACGTAACCTTCCAGGTAAATATGCCATTTTTTCATATTTGTACAATAAAATTGCCCCTGTGAACCCAGGTCGAAGCAGGGAGATACATGTAAACAGATATGTATTTAGAGGGTGAAGAAAATGTTACATCTTATAGACAATTTGTACCGGAGAATGTATTTTTTATACTGTCGGAACCAGTGATCGAAACATAGTTTCAACTGTGCTAAAATTGTGACTCGATTGAGTATTTTCTTTTGTTCACGGTATTTCATTCAACTTTCAGGATCTGGCGTCGTCCCTCGTTGTCATCGCCATCTGCAAACATGGACCGGACCACTGCTCGGTAACCCGTGAATGAATTCACCGCGGTGGCATGCTGTAAAATGCGAGTCGCATGGGGCTGGATCTCCGCCATGGCTCTGTAGAAATGAAGGTGTGGGATCCAGAGGGACGTGTTTTATAGACCAGATGTAGCTCTACGGGTGTAGTCCGTGATACGTACTATACTGATGGTTTAGTCCAAAAAAGGGAGCAACAACAACAACAACAACAACAACACAGATTACAGATCAATCCTTTTATTATGCATGAACAACATAGAAATGCATGTACTGACCTGTCTGTGGGGGTTTCCCACAATGGCGTTCACCTTCGCGTCTTTTCGTGTACGTCCGTGTCTTTTCGTTAAAGTCCGTGTATTTTCGGTAAAGTCCGTGTCTTTTCGGTAAAGTCCGTGTCTTTTCGGATCGGTGACGTCCGTGTCTATCGTCCGGGCACTTCGCGTCTGCGCCTGCATTGGGTATGTATAAGGGTCTTCATACGCGCGCGCAATGCGGCTCAGTGGTACACCAGTACACCAGCCTCGATCCTCGACTTGGGGTAGAGTGTGCTAAAAATATATAAAAGGGAAGCGGCCTTGCCATTTCATCAGACACTCTATCAACCACCAAGATGTTGCACAACTTGCCAGAAGCAGTTTACTCGTCTAGATAATTTACGACGCCACGAGGCCTCCACCCACAACGATGGACTGTATACTTGTATAACCTGCGCACGGTCATTTAATCGGGAAGATGCTTTACTGCGCCACGAACGTTCAATTCATGGGCCATCCAAGCGTCCATGCGAGGATTGTGATCAACTCTTCAAACGACGCAGTCAGTTGCTGCGACACCAACGGTTGATTCATGCCTATGAGCATGAACGACAACTTCCTACTGAAGAGGAGCCACGGAAGGTGAGATCCAGTGAAGATAAGCCCGGGGAGACGAACGCCACTGATGATGCGATGAAGGAGAGCCCGTCTATACCCACAGTTGAGAAGAGCCTGAATATCCAGCCGGACCCCAGCGTTACGGTTTCGAGTCCTGACAACATCGAACATTTTCTGGTGGAGCCCATAAATGTTCCTAGCGATCTCTTACAGGACAACCATCCAATCAGTGACATCGATCGGCGCCATTGGTCCATGACACGGTACTGTTTCCACCCTCAAGATATCTACAATTTCCCACTGACCAACCGCACCTGTCTACGCAGCTACGTGGAAGCCATCTTCAACGATCAAACTACGGCCTTTACATTGAATGTCGCTTTCGGGTACATCTTACGTCACAAAAAGACGGACCAGTTACAGTATTATTATCCCAGTGCCAACAACCATGTGTTTGACCAGCCGGTCACCATCATTAACCAGAAGTCGCTAGAGACGATGCTGGAGATACTGGACACCGTGGAACCCTTGAGATGGGCGCATTGTCAACGCCCCAACATTCAATGGGTGGTAGAGAGGGTAACCAATGTCACGTTTTTCCTGACCAAGCTGACCGATCACCCCCATCGGTTGAATGCGTCACCCGTGCACTGATGAATATCATGCCGTACACACACACACACTCTATGTCTACATGCTGCTCGCTGACTTGAGCTCAGTAAACACTTGACCTAATGTGACAATGTGTTAAATAATAAAACATGGTGTTTGATATTTCAATTTGTTTTGCTGTGAACATACTAAACATACCCAGGGCGGCTCCCCCCAGCCTGGGTATGATGTAACATTGGGGTAATAAACTATATAAACATTACTAAACTTGTTGTTCCCAAAACGGCTATTTTCATACCCTTCGGCCACCGCGCATGCGCAGAAGGCCGATATGTCAACCCCACACTCAGCCCATTAGATGCCCCTTCACATAAGCTTCACCTGGATACCTCACTCGACCCCATCGGACCATTTTATCTAGGGACAATTTTTTCTCCGCGGAAGGTTTTTCCCGCGACCGAATCACCGCCAGACATGACCGCGGATGAATACATCTTTCACAGCCGCCATCTTAAACCCACCTCCCACCCATCCACCACAGCCGCCATCTTAAACCCACCTCCCACCCATCCACCACAGCCGCCATCTTAAACCCACCACCCACCCATCCACCACAGCCGCCATCTTAAACCCACCTCCCACCCATCCACCACAGCCGCCATCTTAAACCCACCTCCCACCCATCCACCACAGCCGCCATCTTAAACCCACCTCCCACCCATCCACCACAGCCGCCATCTTAAACCCACCTCCCACCCATCCACCACAGCCGCCATCTTAAACCCACCTCCCACCCATCCACCACACCCCATGTGACACAATACTCGCTTCTGATTGGCTGTCACGTGTGACCTCCACGTGTCCTCCACAAAATATGCAAATTTCCGGGGTCAATTGGCCTCAATTTACCCTTTGTATACTACTTCCCCCCCAGATCATCCAAGCGTCGTTTACATGCCAATGGCTTCAAGACAAGACCAATATCAGCCAACCTAGAACAGTTGACGTCAGTTTTCCGACCTTTTGGGTCCGTGTTCATCATTTTGTTTTTTTTTCCGGTCAAATCCTAGTGTTGCATCTACCCGACGAGCGCTTCAAATTGACACCCTACACGATGCATTCGGACCCCCATTGGCCCACCTAGATGCATTTGATATTTTTTTCTTCAGTTTTGTGTGAGAAGTCCGTGTCGCTATTTCAAAGTTCCGAGAAAAATCCTAATGTTTGGATACCAGCATATCACTTCTCTCTTAACCCAACCAGGTATGGGGAGAGGGGGGGGGGGAGGAGCAAAATGGCCCCACCCATGCCAAAATTACTGCGCTATATCAGGAAAGACAAAAGTATGGAGAGCTGAAACTCTGTGACTTTATAGTTTATTATATTGGGGTCATTTTAAGCCTATTTGTATAACCCCCCGAGCAAAGAAACATGGGTAAATTCAAGATGGCGGCCACGTGGGGTACCAGAAAAGGGATGTTTTCGTCATATTTCCTCCGTGGCGAAAAGTGGGCAGAAACTATTTTCCTTCACATCACATTAATATTTACTAATTTATCATGCAGTTTTTGTAGAGAAATTGCATAAATAAATACGAAGCTGCGCATATGAACCCCTCGGCTCTCGGCGCCAGCCATTCATAATGTATTCGATTTGAACCAAGATGTCAGGAATACCAATCAGTCAAGTAACAAATATACAGATTATCAAACATTTGCAATTAGAATTGGCCCCTATGGTTTCCGTCCAATCAGAGAAACCGGCATTCATTACTTAAGTTTTACATCGAGCATTTGAACGGTATCAGAGATAGAGACCATTCATGATTTTGCATAAATTAAAGATGGCCGCCCATCCTTCCCGCCACTCAGGGGAACTGATATCGTTATTCATTCATGCAAGTCTCTTCATATATCGATGCTGAAAACCAAGTTTCGTATAGAAAACTTAAATGGTATCAGAGATATACATCATTAAAGATTTTGCATGAATTAAAGATGGCCGCCCATCCTTCCCTTCACTCAGAGGAACTGATGCAAGTCTCTTGATACATCGATGCTGTACACCAATTTTCGTATAGAAGACTTAAATGGTATCAGAGATATATAACATTAAAGATTTTGCATATAATAAAGATTGCCGCCAAGGTTTTCACCGAATCAGGGAAACTCGTTAGGTCATTCCTTTGAAGTTTCATGATGCATCGATGATCTATAACAAGTTTCACACTGAACAGCGAAATGGTACCCGAGATACACAAGATTAATGGTTTCAGTATATTCTCATATTAGCTATTTTCACAACAGCATGTCTGAACATTATGATGACCCGGAACCAGTCAACTGACGGTATGCTACTTGTTAATAAGCGCAGTTAGCCGGGCGAGGAATGAGGAATGTAACTCAGTGACGTCGGAAGCGGGGGGGCACTTTTCGGCACTCCGAACTGACCATATTTCCACATAAAAATTACAGATAGAGTGCCAGGACGTGTAGTGGTGTTAAGACATGTTCTGTTTGTGGTAAATCAGGAAGACAAATGGTATCCGGCATATTCTTCAATATCGATGCGGGTTTATGCGAAACAAATGTGAAAATAGAACTAGAAATCTATATACATTGTGTTCAGAATTATTTCGGGAAAACGTGTAAAACGCATCTCCGGCAACCTGAAACCCCGGAGCGAGGTGGCCCCTGGACCCTTGCCTGTCGGGCTGAGAGGATCGCTTATTTTAGCTTTGTGTAAATGAATCGGTATCACATTGGTTCTAATGTTCCATGATGTAAAGGTTATCATGTTTTTATGTGTTTTTTTTATGTGTTAAATATAAACTAGAAAGTCAGATGGAATCAGGCATGAAGTATGATTTTTTCAATATCGATGCGTGCTTATAAATGCGAAACAAACGCGAAAATAGAACCGTAAATCTGCATACATTTATATTCCAATTTATGTCCGAGAAAACGCTTAGAACGCATCTCCGGAGATCTGGGACCCTCGCCGGTTGGGCTGTGAGGATTTCCTTGTATTATCTTTGTGTGAACGAATCGTATTGGTAGGCATATTGAGTTCCCTCCAAACAACTAAAAGTCATCGTTTTGCATGTTTTAAATATAACTAAAAAGTCAAATGGATGCAGGCATGAGGTGCGATGTTTTTAATATCGATGCGTGCTTATCTGCATTATTTCCGGGAAAACGCTCAGAACGCATTTCCGGCGATCTAGGACGCCGGAGTTTCCGGGCCTATGCGGCCCCTGGACCCCCGCCTGTTGGGCTGTGATAGTTGGATCCCCCCCTCCACTTTCAATTACGTTCCGACGCCATTGTAACTTAACTACAAACTCCGTCTGATGTAATAATGCCCCTGAATGATGATTAACCCCATGTGGCCTGGCAATTAGGGACATGTTCGGGCTGTGGTGTGTGTGTGTGTTGGTGTGGGGAGGGGGGGGTTTCTTACTTATACCGCACTATACTCTTAGGTCAAGCTCTACCAGAAAATGTACAACTTCAATATGACAGCCATCATGACGCCGCCGCGACGTCATTTTCGAAAAAATTTTCAACAACTTCATGGTAAATTAGTAAATAAGTATAATAGTAATTTGAAGAAAAATAAAGAAAACTTTTTTTCTGGTGGCCTACATGGTCGCCATTCTGAATTTACCTGTTATCCTCTGCTGGGGGGTTATTTGAATAGGCTCAAAATGACTCCAATATGATAACTTCGAAGAACTTTGTCGGATTCTTTCGGAAGTCGGCATACGCATCCCTTGCGACAAGACTTCGATTTGAATTGCGTTTCAACAACATATGTTTGAAGGTGGCACCACTGGCTTTCGTTCCATCCTTCAACATGTTCAATGATGCAAACGATAACGTTGAAACACTTTGTCGGATTCCTACAAAATACACTAACTTTCCGTGTAATTGTAACCAAGTGCCAGGTGACAAACTGAGATGTCTAAATCACTGAATTACATACAGCTGTTAAATATCATATATATTCTTTATTGTAGACTGACATCTTTTGTAAACTATTTCACAAGTGTGTTTAAGCTGCAACCATTGCCTATTTGAATCAGACATCTGTTGTTTACTGAACTGAACCCCTGGGTTGTCATATATGTATTTGGGAACAAAGGTGCTGCCAAGTCACAGATATTGTCTGACAACTCAGCATGTAGAACTCGTTTAGGCCAGTCCAGTAATTATTGTATCTTTGATGTCCTACTGTTTAATTGAAATCATATCCTGTCATTTTACAAATGTAGCATAAAAGCACTAGTTTGTGAATGTTAGTCAGTTTTTTGAATGTTAGTTTTTGCGGCCAAAAAGAAGGCACTTAGAAAATTCAAAAAAAGTAGGCTCCAAAGTGATCACGCGAATTACAAGGAACTCAAAATCATAGCTGAAAAAAGTGTCAAAGAAGCTAAATCAAAATGCTGGGAAGACTTTTGCAACACTATAGATAACACAAGGCTATTCTATGGATAACAACTTCTTTATTGCTGTGGAGCTGACGTTTCGTTGGAGATACTTCCAACTTTTTCAAAGCTAATTAGCTTTGAAAAAGTTGGAAGTATCTCCAACGAAACGTCAGCTCCACAGCAATAAAGAAGTTGTTATCCATAGAATAGCCTTGTGTTATATACGCCGACTTCTAAATGCCTATCAAAGAAACACTATAGATACCAAAACCAATTCAAAAAAAGTATGGAACAAAATCAAAAATACACAAGGAAAGTTAACGAACACAGTCCCTGTACTGAACAAAACCAAAAAAACGAACAAAGAAAAGGCAGAACACCTCGCCGAATCTTTCGCTTCAAACAGTAGCGATAGCAACCTGAAACCAGAATTCAGAAAAATTAAGGAAGAAACAACGATAGAAAACGATTTGGACGATCATTTAGAAAACTATCTCAATGCAGACTTCAATATTAATGAATACCGCAAAGCTATACACTGTAAAAAAGAGAGCTCACCTGGTGAAGACAAACTAGGATACACGATCCTTAAACACCTACCAAATAAAACACAGAACCTAGTTTTGAAACTAATTAATGTCAGCTGGCAGACCAAACAACTTCCAAGTAATGGAAAACATCTATCGTTATCCCAATCCCTAAACCAGGTAAAGATCCATCAGACAGCAACTCTTACCGCCCAATTTCTCTCACCTCAAATCTATGCAAAATAATGGAAACTATGGTAAAGAATAGACTGGAATTTCATATGGAAAACAACAACTTATTAAACAAAACCCAAAGCGGCTTTCGTAAGAACAGAAGTACATTAGACCATATAACCAGATAACAACACTCGATAAAAAAGGGGAATGCCAAACATCAGTACACACTAGGTATCTTCCTAGACATAGAAAAAGCATTTGACCTTGTATGGCAGGACGGCATAATTATTCAATTAAGCAAACTTGGGATTACGGGAAGAATGCAACACTGGATAAAAAACTTCCTAAACAATAGAAATTTTAAAGTTCGCATAGGATATACCCAATCCACCGACCATGAATTAGACAACGGTACCCCTCAGGGAAGCGTCATAAGCCCTACCCTTTTCAACATTCTCATCAATGGCCTAGCCAATGAAATTGACACGAAACATCCGGAAGTAGAACAGTCTCTATTTGCTGACGATTCTGCCCTCTGGAAAAACCGCACGCTCCATAAAAAAATTGACAGGTATAATGCAAAATACACTAGATACAATTAGCGGCTGGGCCGATAAATGGGGCTTCAAATTTTCCGCCCTAAAAACAACGGGCATTATATTTTCAAACAATAAACACATTGACGTTAAACTAACACTAGGAGGTCAGAAAATTGAATTCAGAAATAGTGTTAAATACCTAGGTATGATCTTTGACAGAAAACTCACATGGAAAGACCACATCGACCAACTAGTCCTCCGCTGCAATAAAGACCTGAACCTCATGAGGTGTGTGTCTGGGACAAACTGGGGAGCGAGTAAATATAGTCTGATAAAATTATATCAAACCTTAATCAGGTCAAAAATAGATTATGGGTCCATCGCCTACCAATCAGCATGTAAGACACAACTAAAAAGAATAGACAGCATCCAATATTCTGCTCTAAAAATAGCTACTGGAGCCTTCAAGGGAACCGCCTTATGTAGTCTTCAAATAGAAACCAATGAGAAACCCTTAAATTTAAGACGAGAGGAACTGTCCCTGAAATATGCAGGAAAAACTAGAGCTAAGGGCGAAAATCACCCATGCCACAACATTTTTGAAGATAAAAGTGAATATGAATATTTAAAGAAAAACTGGGAAAAAGACTCCGCCCCCCTCGGCTACACCGTAAATAACCTATTCCAAGAGCATGAAATACCCATCGCGCGCATCTGCGACACAGACAAGATCACTAGACCACCCTGGGAATTAGAGTCGCCCCACGTGGACACTAGTATTCACGACTACCTCACACAGAAGGACAACCCAGACTTTATAAGAGCCACCACCCTCGAATATATCAACCAAAACTGGAAAAATTACTTAAAAATCTATACAGACGGATCGAAAAACACAAGAAATAACACAGGATCAGCTTTTGTTATACCTGAGCTCAACATACAAAATGGTTTCAAACTTCCAGATAATATGTCTGTGTACACTAGCGAACTGATTGCTATAATAAAGGCTCTCGAATGGATCATCGAGCACAAACCAATCCGTGCGGTGATACTCAGTGACTCCCTTAGTGGACTCACATCCATCCAAAATTCTATATCTGACAGTAGACCTGATCTCATACAAAAAATAGAATGTATATGTACACAAATACAAAACGAGGGTATAGACGCCATTTTAGCATGGGTACCCGCGCATGTCAACATCAGAGGTAACGAAGCAGCAGACAAAACAGCCAAAGACAGTCTTGCTAAAACTACACACGATGTGCCAATAGGATTAGGATATAAATAACTCAACACTATCATTAGACGCAAAATAGATAGCAAGTGGCAAAAGGAATGGAACGAAGAAGAACGTGGACGGTGGTTACATAAGATCCTTGATGGAGAGAAAAGACAAGCCCAGGGATTCCAGTTAGACAATAAACGTGATGACCGCATAATCACCAGATTAAGACTAGGCAAAACCGGACTTAAATCACATCTGTCCATGCTTCTGAAAAACACCTCACCACTCTGTACCGCATGCAACAATGTAGAAGAAACAATAGAACACGTGCTACTTGAATGCCCAATCCACAGCCAACAACGTGTGGCACTTAGAAACGAATTAAAAAATTCAACACTCCCTTAACATTACCAGCGTTATTAAACCCTAAGCCCACCATTAGAAATCAGGTATTCAAGTCCTTAATAAATTTTATCAAAACTGCTGGTTATTACTCCAGTATATAATACTACCGCCGTACATGCGCAGTCAGCATTTTTTTTTTTTTTTTTTTTTTCTTCCACATAATCAACTACTTGTACACCAAGTACTATGACACGATTTGATAGAGGCCAAATCATTCTTCAGACTTCAACAAATGGTATGGTTGCAGCGGAGTTACCTTGATACTGAGGGCTGTGTGCACCATAGCCATACAAAACATTATGGCCATAATAAACTATCCATACATAATATCCGGCCAAAATGTCACAGACACATTTTGAAATAAAATAGGCATGGCAACAACGGGGTTACCTTGATACTGAGGGCCGTTTGTTCCACTGTCCTACAAAACAAACGATGGCCAAAACTAATTGAATTCATGACAACATTAGCACGGCCAAATCACATATAGCGAGCAGTATTCGGCATAAAATATAGGAAATGGTGATGGCGGAGTTACCTTGATACTGAGGGCCGACTATCTCATTGTCCTACAAATTCTTTATGGCCATCAAACGATAATGCATACAGAAATAATACAGAGCGGTTTATTTGTGTATTCACCTAGTACTGAATCTATCGAAATGTTTAGTTAATTATTCATTTACTCACTAAAGTATATATTGGTATTCATATTATGTGACTGACGGTCGGGGCGTGCCTGTTGTTGGGAGGAAGATATATAAAATTATTGCATCGAAAAACATTAGAAAACAAGAATGACTACAAGCCTTCTATTTCATATGATACAGGCACACCGAAGACCACAGACGAGTTGGACAAGACCTGAAACAGAAGACGGAAGACGATCACAGGAATACCAACAGCGCCTTGAGTGATAACGCCGCATAGCAAGAACACCCAGAATCAGAATACTCGACCCTAAACCACACCGACACGCTACTCCATAGATGACCCCGAACTGACGCCTTAACACAGAATATGATCCTTTGACTTTCACGCAATATAGGACGTAGACCTGCCGCCCTGTACCCCGATACACACTCCAAGCAATTGTTACAGGCACAGATTTCTGTTCCCAAGGGCGTCGTTAGTGAAGCCGATCCGAAAAATCCAGTTTTTTTCTGGACGGCTTTGTGCGTACAAAGGGGTACCAAGAGAAAGAATTATACACGCGATTACAGAGAACTCATATTTACCAGTATAATTTAACCAAAAACCAAAAAGAGACTTACGAACTTGTACATATAGCGATTCTTATTTACTTCTATTTATATCTCCTACTAATCTCTCATTGTTATTTATTATTTATCTATTTATTTATTTATTTATTTATATATTTATCGCTGGAAAAGATATTCAATAAACAAAGTAATGTACCGCGAAATTTGAATAAAACATTGAGTTGATGGGCCGCGAAATCCGAATGGGAAGCGGCCCTTAAACTACAATTTCAATCAATCAATGTTAGTCAGTTTGGTATCCAGCTCGAGAAGAAACAACATTGATCTATGTTAAGTCTGGTACCCAGCTTTCCAGAAAGACATTGTTAGACCTTTAATCTACATGTAAGTTTAGTACACAGATTCTACAGAGTGGACACCACATGTTATGAGAGGACACACCAGGATTTACCGGAATTATATGTTAAAGTTGGAACTGTCTTCTTGAAGTTGGAGTTTACTTTCATTCTATATCTATTGAGTGTCACTAGGGTTAAATACTAGCTCCCCCGAAATAACCCTTTGTGATAGTTGGTGTGAGAACCCATAGGCTTGAGTGGATTCTATCTTCACTCAGCTTTTCCGATACCTCAACATTTGCTCCCATCCTGTGAATAACACCTGAAGACTTCAAGATGGTTCCAGAGTTTATACCAGAAGCTGTCGCTGCTGTGCTTCAAACGCTAAGACTTGCAACTTTACCTTCAACATGAAACATTCAAAAGTTAGGATGCAAAATACAGCTCAACTTGACATGGAAGAGACCTGAAGGTACTGTACATGTAAATACAAGTAGCCCTGTTATGCAAACTAAACCTCGTTCCCACAAGTCGTCAGCTAAACGTCTGCGTGATCAGAGGAGACTTGAACAGTATCTCCAGAAGAAAGATATTGAAACTCAAAGTAGCGCCAGTAATTCAACAGCCCTGGATGAAGATTTCATGGAGGATGTACATTCAACTGTGAGTAGCTTGTCAAACACAACAACAACAAATAACTGTCCACTTCCAAACTCCCAGATACACATAACAAATCTTGTGAATGAGAAATCACCTGTGAGCAAGATATCATGTATGACAAGCCAGGTAGATTTTGGATATCCAAAATCACTTGTCTCAACTGAAGTTAGCAGTTTCATGGACTACAGACCAGCAACAAACATTGAGGTTATTGATTCTACCAGCCAGACAAACACAGTTTCTGGTCACTCCATAGAAACACAGACAGAAACCATTCCGGAGAATCCGCACAACTCTAAATATGGCATTAAAGTACAGGACATACGCCCTCAAGAGTTTATGGCATTACGCTATGAAGATGGCCAAGAACAATACATGGTCAGGTGGACAATGAATTACACTTGGGTTAACAGAGAAGACTTTGACGAACTGTTGGACATGATGTTGTTTTGTCATGGTCCACCTCCTTTTTGGAAGGGATATTTATAACATTAAGGGTACCGGTATCTCTGTTTCATTACTTCTTCAAGAGCTTATCATAGTTTTTTTTAAAGATATTTAAGTTGTCTACATGACAATTATTATTTGTCTATATCATCTTCTTGATTGAAATTGTAGTTTAAGGGCCGCTTCCCATTCGGATTTCGCGGCCCATCAACTCAATGTTTTATTTGACTTTCGCGGTACATTACTTTATTGAATATCTTTTCCAGCGCTAAGTTAATAAATAAATAAATAAATAAATAGGTAAATAATAAATAACAATGAGAGATTAGTAGGAGATATAAATATGTCATCTTCATTGAAGTGTGATGTATTTATTTGTATTAATTGTAAGCTTCATAATGTATCATAGGTTGATTAGATTTAATACCAGACATGAGGACACGTCTTACCAGAAAGGGAGGCCACTGTAACCAAGTGCCAGGTGACAAACTGAGATGTCTAAATCACTGAATTACATACAGCTGTTAAATATCATATATATTCTTTATTGTAGACTGACATCTTTTGTAAACTATTTCACAAGTGTGTTTAAGCTGCAACCTTCCCTATTTGAATCAGACATCTGTTGTTTACTGAACTGAACCCCTGGTTTGTCATATATGTATTTGGGAACAAAGGTGCTGCCAAGTCACAGATATTGTCTGACAACTCAGCATGTAGAACTCGTTTAGGCCAGTCAGTAATTATTGTATCTTTGATGTCCTACTGTTTAATTGAAATCATATCCTGTCATTTTAGCATAAAAGCACTAGTTTGTGAATGTTAGTCAGTTTTATTTATATCTCCTGCTAATCTATCATTGTTATTTATTATTTATTCATTTATTTATTTATTTATTCATTTATTTATTTATATATTTAGCGCTGGAAAAGATATTAAAAGAAAACAAAGAAATGTTCCGCGAAATCTAAATAAAACATTGAGTTGATGGGCCGCGAAATCCGAATGGGAAGCGGCCCTTAAACTACAATTTCGATCAAAATGTTAGTCAGTTTGGTATCCAGCTCGAGAAGAAACAACATTGATCTATGTTAAGTCTGGTACCCAGCTTTCCAGAAAGACATTGTTAGACCTTTAATCTACATGTAAGTTTAGTACACAGATTCTACAGAGTGGACACCACATGTTATGAGAGGAGAACCTTTCAAGCATCTGTTATATTGTACAAGATTGCACACCAGGATTTACCGGAATTATATGTTAAAGTTGGAACTGTCTTCTTGAAGTTGGAGTTTACTTTCATTCTATATCTATTGAGTGTCACTAGGGTTAAATGCTAGCTCCCCCGAAATAACCCTGTGATATAATAACTTTAGAAGCGCTTATCGGATTCTTCTCAAATTTGGTATGCATTTACCATGTCATGAGATGTCGCTGGGATTGAGTTTCGCCCACTTGCGCATACAACTGCAGGTGGCACCACCTGTGGTAATTTCTATATTTGGTTTCCGGGCATTAACTTGAAAACCGCTCATCGGATTCTTCCCAAATTTGGTATGAAGATACCATGTCATCAGATGTCGCTTAGGGTGGTGCTTTGCCCGCCTCTACATGTTGGTGACAACACCTGGTGGCAAAATCTGACATTTGTTTTTGGGCAATAACTTGAGAACTGCTCATCGAATTGTTCTCAAATTTGGTATGCATATACCATGACAGGAGATGGTGCTTGGGATTGCGTTCCGATCACTTATGCCTACAGGTGGTGCTACCTTGTGGTAAAATCTAAATTTGGTTTCTGGGCAATAGCCTGATGACCCCTCCTCGAATTCTTCTCAACGTTGTTATACAGATACCATACCACGAGATGTCGCTTGGGATTGCGTTTTGCCCACTTGCACCTGCAGGTGGTGCCATCTGATGACGAAATCTAAATATGGTGATTACGGGCATCATGTAAGCATACTTGTAAACACATATAACAAAGAGACCCCACCACTCTCATACCAGGTAAAATATCACGAGAAACAGTTACTCTCATTATGTATGGCAAGCAGCAGTTGCCTCCAAGTATATGCCCGACACCAACACCTCTCTCAAAACCAGCGCTGTCATTTCGGCGGGGGAATCTAGCATCCGATGTCTGCACGTTAGAACAAACAAAGACTCAGACGTACGCGTGAGTCCTTTCGTGCAATAGAAAGTGGAAACAAGGACAATTCATAGAGATGCTTAATGGCACACAGTTTCATCTTAAATTTTGCAGTCTAATCATTAATGGTAAATCCTCGTTCATATCGTCTAATACCCGTAAGCCAATGACACATACGGTATACAAGCTTTTCAGAGAAAAGGTCACTGGTCAAACATCGCCAAACTGACAACTGATAAACACTTCAATTACAGAATTTGTCTCATCAATTATATTTCAAAGACAAACTGTTTATCCAAAAGTATAAATTTGATGTAAATCTTGAAACAAAAATAGGAAAAGACCCAGGGTACCTGATGTTGTATGCTTGGCATCATTGTTCATGGATAATTCTTTGACATAGGGGAGATTGGGGTACAGTGGGACAATTCAATTCAATTCTTTATTGGCACTAACACAATTCACATTGGTTATGGCCGAGAAACCATATCAAACACACAATAGTTCAGTGTACTACAAGAAATAGTAATACAAAGTGAAAACATGAGTAACAAGATACCTAACAGCCAGTGCTATTACCTGGAAGGACTTCTCCTGTTAAAACTCACATGAGGCACAGTGGGACAAGCCGTCTAGCTCTTTTGTTAAGAACAAGAAGCACATTACATTGCTATCATCAGAAAGCTATCACCCCCATACACCACCTATAGTGATTACAAGTAAAACCTATAATTGGTAAACAATTAGGACACAAAAATTGATTTTGAGCAGTCCAAGTAAATTTTTAGGACTGAGGATGATAGTTCGTTATGAGAAGTTTTCAGCGGTACTTCATTGCTGTTTTGTTTCTACTGAGAGAGGATGGACAAAGGTACACTTTAATTATATCGATTTATAGTATCACAGCTGTATGTATTAGTTTTTTGTCATAAAAAGGAATATATCGTGCACCTGGGGCAGAGTGTGACACTTTTGCCGGGGCACACTGGGACAATAATAATCAAATGGTGAAATTTCCTTTCATCTTAAAATGCCATCAAAGTGCATTATTGTGTTCCCTAGATGGTAGTATTTGCTAATCCTATCAGATTTGATGAGTTTTACTAAAACTTTCAAAGTCAAATGCTTTCGTTGGAATGAGAATCACACAAAATATTTTTTTCCGCAAATTTTGCTCCTGGGAAATATTTTACGTAAAGCAGGGGCCTAAAATAGCAACTCACTTAGCCACCGCTGTTGAATCTTCTAAACTCCTATGAAACATATTAGTATACTTCTCATAAAATGTATTTTGATTATTGTCCCATCGCACCCCAGTGGGTGTACCAGAGTACCCCATAGTGGGGCAAACTTTTTGACGTTTTTAAAACAGAATTCTGGAGAAAAGTATAACAGATATTTCAGATTTTTTTGTGTGACTATGTCATAATAAGTATAAGTTATAACGAAAGTATACAAGGCTACACTACAGGACAATAATAACAGAGATTTTCGCAAAAAGATGAAAAATGTCCCAGTGTACCCCAATCTCCCCTACTGTTTTAGAATCATACGTGTGATCTTCAACAATACTACCAACTCAGAGTGGTATTATATACAATTCTTGTAAAATTCCCAAAAGCAATTTGTTCGAACGATTGTAATTATACATACAGTTGATCGTATAATAATAATCATACTATTTCAGGATACAGTAATCAAGTGACAGCTCCAACAGCTCACCCAAGAAGTTCAGCGTTTAGGAGACTGAAATCTGACCTCCAAAGAATCAACGTTTCAAGAGCCTCTGCTGACGAATTCATGCAGGAATTTGGAGAGCACGAGTTCTCCATCTGCCTAGAGAACACCAAATTCAGGGAATCCCAAAGAATTGCAGCAGCTGACTTTCACAATTTTATAACTCACGCGAAGCAGGCATACGAGGGCATCGACGAAAGAGAAGCCATGACGTTGCGGGGAATGCTATTTCAAAATTCTATGTCTTTGAAGATTCGGGATTTAAATTGGCCGGGTGCGGGTTTTTCATCGAACGACTTGATCAATATGTCATTTGGTATGATCGCCATGGGTCAAAACTCAGACAGAAGTTACTTCAGCTTCGCGTACGTTCTGTATAAATTTAAGTTCCAATTAGCTCCATCAAGAGTGACCCGCTACGAAAGGTCTTGCTCTCTTTTAATATTTTGTAGAGATGTACCTCGCACTATCGTAAAACCCATCTATATTGCAGTAAATGATGTGAGTCCAATGAACTTCCTTCGGTTGAGAGCTCTCCAACAGCTCAAATATAAAGGAATAATCGACAGAATCCACTATGTTAATAGTCTGTAAACGACTACCGGTGAACTAGAATAAAGCTCGATATCGCTAACCTGAATATTGCGTCAATACTGCGGTAGACGTAAAGGTCATACAATGAATGGATTTACATATATTTAGTAGCATTACCATAGCTGTTACGTGAATGAAGCAAGAACTATTTTCCCGTAAAATACTAAGTAAGGTGTGTTATACTTTTTACCGCATTTCGATTGCGAGTAGCGGTAAGATATTGTCAAATTAGCTTAAATTTCAGAGATGCCTTCTTACATTTTTGGGCTGATAAGAAGAAAAAAATGTGTCTGAATAGAACTTTTATAATCGCATCTAACTTGCATATAGATTCGCACTTCGCCAAGATTTAATATATTGCCCAGTGTTAACAGTGGTTTAAATCGGTAGTATGAACTGATATATATATTCAGCTTCCATCTTCAATATCATTTCAAAGTTCTCTGAAATCATTAAAACTAAACAACCAAGGTTCTGTAATTTGCGCTCCGGTCAGTGTGTGCCCATCTGGAGTCAACATTGTCTGCCAGCCAATCAGAAGCCCGAAGATCATATTGGCTATACATGTATAACCAATGATATTGTTATGCCTGTGGGGCATATTTCCTAATCTGACAATGTAAATAACTGTTGGAATATGGGCGCCGGCTCATTCATTCGCAAAGTGTCATAAACTGGTACAAATTCAGAGAACCCGTATAAACTGTGACAAATCTCCTACCAAGTGGACTTACATGTGTTTATAGTGACATTAAATCATAGTTTTGGACAACATGTTCTCGTATGAATGACTGACCTGTTCAAGATTTTCCCCAAGCATGTTCTGGTTCTTCCCTCCCGCTTCATGTACATACTCATAGCCATTTTCTTATTCTACAAATGTGTTTGTAATGCGGTTACACTCAGCATTAGTTTACCATTTATTGTGAAGATTATTCCTTGATAACTATATTTCTGTGGAAAATTATGTTAGAAGGCAGGTCTGGCGTTATTTATAAGATATTTGTTGTCAAAGATTGACTTGCACCAGGCGGGAATGTACGCCATTCATAAAGTATGTGAACTTTGCCGACTGCCGGAAATATACACTTGTGCTCTATTATATTTACGATGAATCAAGTTTTATTGTTTATGTTATGTAAAAGTAGAGATAAAATAACGTTGGAGCACAAATTGAGCACTACATACTCTGTTGTAATATACTGTATGTTATTGTTAAATGTTCATCTTGCTGCATTTCATATTCGCCATGTTGTGAATATAGGTCGGGTCGGGTAAAGGAAGTTGTGGTAGTTGTTATTTTCTATGAAATAAGTTTATTTTTCGATGGTAATTGTTACATGAGCATCAAAATAATTATTAAGCACAAGTAGAGCACAACTGGGAAATGTATATTTTAATGTTTACCAACAATTTTTATGAGCGAAAGTAGTGCTCAGCCGAGCCGGGCATCGGCGGCTATAAATACCGGGTCGTAACGAGCAATGGCAGACTAGGGCCGCGAAATCCGTATGGGAAGCGGCCCTTAAACTGCGATTTCAATCAAGCAATGGCACACAGCAACTCGCCGCCGGCGAGTTCACATCGTAGCTTGGCCAGTACCAATTTAGTAGAATTGCATTGAGATTGTATTGGAATCGTATTTACCATACTCAATTTAAATGGATTAAGGCTGTCTCCCGTACCTGTAATATCATTGATACGGTTAGTATTGGCTGGATGCGAATTACCATATACCAACATTGGATCAGTAGTATAGTGAGGCGAGTTTATTGCGCATTTGAGGGGCGGGTAATACCATTGACTCACTCCATCTGTAGTGCTATCCACGATTGTGAATTTGATCAATTGTAATATTATTTTGGTTATTCTATGAAGGAAATAAACCATATAGACCCGAAAACCTGTGTTATCATTGCGTCCTATTTACATTGAAGCAATATTATTGGATTACCTGTGGAAATCACTTACGCTTGGATTACACATTGGATTACCTGTGGAATTACTGGCCTATATTTTATTATTTGGTATACGGCAATTTCTTTCAAAACAATAATACCCCTCTCGAATGAAAGTAACTCCGAAAAGTGAAGTCATTGTGATATTCTATATTTCGGTAAAGGTTATACCATCGTCAGGAATATACAGGTATCAGTCGTACAAGTGTATATATACAGGGTGAATACAGTTAACCGTCCAAGCTGAACATTCTATATACAATGGATAGTGAGCAGTTTTACAAAACAAGAAATATAGAATATCACAATGACTTCACTTTTCGGAGTTACTTTCATTCTAGTTTATATGAAACTAATCTGTGGGACATCTGGATATCCCTCTCGGCCTGGGGATTATTGCAATATCATTACCATTTTGACTCTATAAACCAAATCTTTAGGAACTTCTATACCGAGCGCTCTCCGCAAGGCATACAATCGATAGTGTTCGTCTAAGCTGTACTCTCCGCTCTTGGAAGTATAGAAGAGCTATCTCAGAGTTAAAACAGAGTTTCGATCTAAATTCGTTTTTTGTTGCATACATATCTTTAATTTCTTTTCTTTCTTGATCGCACGGAACAACCCAATAAGCATAAAACATATCAGGATGTCGATTCAAATCCTCTGATTGTTACTACCGGAACAGGCGTTGTAAAAAGATGCTGCACTGTTGTACATCGATTTCCGATTTCATGTATATCCGTTTAACTGTAATTTGCTATATGTTTATCTCTCGAGATGCAATTTAGATATGCCAGGAGGCCTAATGGGACGTCATTGTGGGCATGCACAGTAGACAAAGGGTACGGTAATACACGTTTTGGGGTCCAGGTGGGCCACTATTGGGCCGATTGCATCAAATGATGTATTATTGTAAAGCATACGCAAGGGAGCATCCAGCGGGGTGGCTGAAACGCGGAACTGACGTAATTCTGCGCATGCGCTTTAGACAAAGACTATGCAAATAGACGTTTTGTGGCCGAGAGGGGCCACTATTGGTCCGATTGGGTCGAGTGAGGTATCATTGTAAAGCATACGTGAGGGAGCATCCGAAGCAAATGGGGGTCACGTGCTGCTGACGTCATTCTGCGCATGCGCAGTGGAGAAAGTGTATGGAAATAGACGTTTTGGGGTCTAGGTGGACTACTAGTGAGGTATCAATGTAAAGCATACATGGAGAAGCATGCGCATGGACTAGTGTGTTGTTTGTTTTCAACATTCTGCGCATGCGCAGACAGGGAATTGTGGAGAAAATGGTATTGAAATAGGCGTTTTGGGGACTAGGTGGGCCGCTTGTGAAGCATACGCGAGGAAGCATCCAGCGGGATGGCTGAAACGCTCCGGGACCCCTCCCATTGTGTTTTTCTCGGCGAGACATGAAAACAAGACCCCACAAGCCATAGTAAAACCCACGAAAAAAAGTGACCACTCCTCCCCCATATAGCCAGTATGGGACTCATGAGCCTATATACAGACATACCCGGTATTTTTCGAAAAATTTCACCGTTTCGCTCAGGGATCCTTCCCATCGTGTTCTAAATGACGAGACAAGAAAAACAAATCCAAACAACCCATATCACAATAAACGTGTGTGAATTTCCCAGGTTGGACCTATACCCCCCCCCGATAGCCAGCCTATGGGGCTATATACAGACCTCGGTGACTTTTCCCAAAAATTTCACCGATTCGCACCCCATTGTAATTTTCTTGGCGAGACGAGAAAAACGAGACCCCACGACCGATAGTAACATTCACAAAAAAATTGACTACCCCTCCCCCCACCATTTTATATTGTACGAGTCCTTGTTCCGCTTTTTTCTGGAGGAATTTTTACATGCACCCACCCATGACTGGATGGCCCTCGAGGAGAGCTTCACTTTGACACCTCACTCGACCCAATCGGTCCATTAGGGACCCACCTCGACCCAAAAACGTCTATTCTCATACTGTTTTTAGGCATTCCCCATATACATTAGCATTGGTTGACATCAGACTATTTTCTGTGGCCGCGGAAGCAGACCGCATGACCACCAGACTGCGGAGGAATTCGAGGTGAAAGAGGGGGCGCCACCTGTTGGAACTATAGCGGCCTTGACCTCTACGCGGCGTCAGAGGTCAAAGGCCGTATTTGGCCGCTTCCTATACTATAACCTGGAATCAAGGGCACCAAGAGTTACTTCCCTGGAAAATACGGGTTTTAATAGCCTTTCTATACTACTCTTTACCCTGATATATCTATCTTATGTACATTCTCCAGAGACTATTATTGATCTCTTTTGGGAATGTGAACATCTACCCTTTGTGGAGTTTACTGGAAAATTGGTTCGCTTCGCAGGGTGTTCCAAATATTTTCTCCAGAAAAAGTTATACTTGGTCTTTTACAACCCAGAAGTCACCCACTCAACTACAGTATTTTTATTATTAAATTTTCTATATATAAAATAAAAGTAGTTAATCCCTTGTTTGAAAAGTGTTCAAAACGCTTTAAAATTGGCGTACGAAACCGATAAATACTTCCAGTATAAGAACTGCGAATGGCGCTTGTTTCACCAGTATTGGTCATCGCTGCATTTACTGTTTAGACTCTTATGGATGTTATTTACGTAGATAAATCCAGGTGTAATGACGATGCATCTGTTTTGTTGTATAACATGAGTTTCTAATTACAAATACAACCATTTTTGTTTAGTACAATAAAATATTTTATGTACAATCAGTATTACATAAAACCAAAGAAGATATCAATCATAAAAAACAACAACATCTTTTTCAGTGTTTGTTCTATCCGATTTAGTGTTAAGTCTAGCAACGATCAGCACAATCTTAATGAATTTTCAGTTTCATATGACATCCGCCTTTCTTTTTCGACAAAAACGCGGAAATGGCCGCGTTTGGCACCCACAATTTCAAATATTTCAGCTTAAGCATCGGCGAATTAGTCTTTTTATGCAGAGGAGTTAGAAGTTGAATTTGACGTAAAATTACGAGACTATGGGTAAATCAGATCACTAATATTTTAGTTGCCTCTTCGAGGGAGAGTTGCCTCTTCGATTTCGATTCTACGTTGATTTTTTTACAAGCGTTGATCAGCATTAATTACAAAACTTGATTTCATATGTTCCAGATGTATATGTTCACCAGATAGCGAATATCACTGCTTTATTTATTAGATTCTTACGCCGATCTTTTAGCCAGTGTTTATTGTTTTAGCCCATATACAATAAAACTTATCTTTTTATCGGTCTATCGCTCTATGTTATCTGTGTAATCTCTGTGGTATGCCGCCGGCCCCTATATTATTCATGAACCCGCCTGATAACTACAGTTAAGCGGCGAGCTCTCTTGTGTTGGAGGTATGATTATCACCGTATGAATATGCATGATTATGAGACATGCGCAGTCATGTACTTCGCTCTATCGCCATCGTTCTATCGCTCTATAGCCATAGCTCTATCGCTCTATGGCCATAGCTCTATTGCTCTATAGCCATAGCTCTATCGCTCTATCACCATAGCTCTATCGCTCTATCGCCATCGCTCTATCGCTCTGTTTTTAGACGTGCGATGGCGAAGTGACGATGGCCCCTCTCGGCCATCATATTATACTGATGTCTGTCCCAGTGAGGATGTGCAACTCAGTCGTGGCTACATACACTGAGTTGCATATATGTGGTTAGGGTAATTGGTAACGAACTGGACTGAATTCGTATTGCTCAACATTATTTGCAAAAGTGAATAATTGATATAATTTATAGACGCGCAGAAGTGTCATCTATTCAATATTTCATTAATTGTTAACTGTAAACTGTTTATACTATCTAGACTTGAATGGTCAAGCAAGAAGTTTAGATTTATTCTGCGTCATTGAATACAAGTAAATGTGATCACAACCATTTGTTTAGGACCGTTTATACCCGGGATATCTTTGTATATAAAGATTTGTTTTGTATTTGATAAATACATTGTTGGCTTGGTCTTTACATTACTTGATAATAAGACATGAGGCTATATTTTCTTCACATGTGACAATTATACATTCCGAGAGTGTTTCTCTATAACGATTTTGTTAACAATGTTAGATTCGCTTATTGCAATGTAGAAACTGTAGGATTAATCCATTCAATCCCGGGAGTGAGCATGTCTAGTTACAAGGCAATTTTCTGTTTTATGTTTAGTATTTGTTCATGTTTGTCTATTCACTATCCCTGTATGTACTACATGTATTAACGGGAGCAACCCAATGAAACGAGCTTTCGGCGGCATTTTGTGAATTTCGAAAAGGAGTTATAACGCCGCTAAAATGGTAAGTTACAACCTGTCCTACATCGATGGCGTGTCGTGACGTTGTCATACAATCAATGAACGTCCGCGGGCTGCACTCGGACAAGCACAAACGGAATGACGTTTTTCATAGGTCGAAGAAAAAGGAATGCTATGAAAATGATTGTTACTTTATGTGGTGAAAATGCAGAAATTCAATCTGGATACTGATAACGACGTCCAGGTAAATAATCCACAAGCCAGATTGAAAGTGAAATAACTGAACTATAATCTGGTGGACATTTTGGAGTCCTACGTTGAGAAGATGCGCATGGAGGCAAAACTCGGCTTCAGGTGTTAAGCAAAGTATAGGTTAGAATATTTTTTAGTTACATAAGATACAACAGCCATCACCGTTATTCTTGAAATTATTATTGCATATCAGTCTGACCATTCCGCCGTCTCACTTAAATGCTCTTTCAAGGGTATTGGGAACTGAATATGCAACTTTAAAAGAACCAGAATACATCAATATCATAAAAGCATCAATCAGGACTTGCATAGAGGAATGTTATGAATCCGGGGTGTGGAGGATCTATTTGCCCTCTCTCTAAATTTAAACGACCAAGATTTTTTTCGAATATTTAAAGGTAAAGATTAGAAGTGTATCAATTTTCAGAAAGAAGGAAAATATGAGGAGGGATTTAGAATTACAGATACTTCAAGTAGAGGACAAATTATGCGGGGATAGAACAGATTTGAATGAGAAAAGAAACATAAAAAAGAATAAACTTGAGCAGGCGAAGGCGGAAGGGATTATGGTGAGATTAAAAGGAAACGGGCAAGAACAGGGAAAAAGCACTGTTAACCCTATCTGGCCTGGGCGATTTGGGGTGTATCGCAGCCTGGAGGGGGAGGGGGCGGAAAGTGCCCCCCTATATATTTTCTCTACCACTAAGGCTAGGCCGCTGAAACTTACCACACAGTATCTTGGGTTCAAGCTTTACCGGGAAATATAAAAAAAATCCAAGATGGCGGCCATAATAACGTCACAGTGACGTCATCTTCTCGGAAGCCATTTTTCGGCCTTTTGGGGGTCGATTTTTCGAAATTTTCATTTTTCCGATTTTTCTCTCGAAAAAAATCTAGTAAAATAGACAATAATTAGTTTTGCATGAATAAAATACTTTCAAGGCCTTTTAGGCAAGGAAAATGTGAAGAAATGGAGCGAAAAGATTGAAAAAACACGACTTTGGCGGATACCACATGGGCGCCATTTTGAATTTACTCATGATCCGCTGCTCGGGGGTATACAAAAATAGGCTCAATATGACCCCAATAAGATAAGCTTAAAAGTGACTAAGTTTCAGCCTCCTCGGTTTTGTCGTTTCGGAGCAGCATAGAAAAGTTCACGGGGGGGGGGCAATTTTCCGCCCCTTCCCCCCCCCCCACCAGGCCAGGTAGGGTTAAGGAATGAGGACACACATCTTCAGGAATGCTTCATACCTTATATGATCCAATTGGACTAAGGATGGCCCGCCTCAAGCCCAAAACGTACAATCCAAGACCCCTCCACTACTCTCTAAATGTGACATCATCCATTGCATCAACCATCCACATTTCATCCTTCCTATACCTGTAACATTATCCCTTATTTCCCCCTCATTTCCCTATACCTTTGACATTACGGCCATTTCTTACCAACTATAACAATATCCCTTATTCCCCATCATTTTCCCTATACCTACAACATGGCCCTGCACAGTTTATACTAATAGATTTGCCCTTTCCTTGCTACTCATCTGTCTCGCAAGTAGAAGTCTGCCATCTGATAGTGAGACCTTGAATAGTCTCCGAGGACTCCATGCACCGATTCCACATCATTTTCTTCAGTTGGCATGGCATGACCTGTAAATACCACTGCCAACTTGCCGTCCACTGGCACTACCAAATTTTCTCCTGTATCTTCTATGTTTGCGATCCATAATATCACGAAAAACTATTGACTGATTCACAATTTCCTCCAACAGTACCACACGTGTAACATCATGCAACAACAGCCCACCATACACGTGGTTTTCATACAAACAACTGAATAAAACTAACCAACTATTTTTGACATATATACCATGATAGAGATAAGTTAGTAATATAAAATGAATATCCATGTGCTAAATGTTATAATTTACTTGTAAGTTTAAATCTCGCAGCATTTTGTACACCGTCTTGAAATATAATACCTTACGTAACACCACCACCAAACCCCAAATCAGTCCAACGAAAAAGCACAGAATCTAATTTTATTCCTGTCCGATCGTTGATCAGAAGACATATAAACGTGCACAATTACATGTAACACTAAAGTCTGTCCATTTAAATTAGTCGTCTACTTTGGAGCTTGCCAAAAATCGGTAGTTAACCCTGCAACAATTTTTTTTGCAGCGTGTAAAACAAACTGAACTCTACAAAATGACTACCATTTCTCCGTGATATCGATAATATATCACGCTTGAAATAACTTTATCATTCACTCCATATAAAACTCCAGTGCAGTTGTTTTTGCACCGGGCCTCAATTACATAGGGAGACGTCATAATGTATTCATGCTCATTGGCACAAAGGTCATTAATGCCGAATACAGTAATAACAGGCGATCCGTGAGAGTGTCGCATATATTTCATGCCCAGTGAAATTGCCGAATGATAAACCGGCAAGGCTTTGGTGTAAGACCTCCCATTGAAAAGGTAATATCCTGGACAAAAGACTGACAATACAACTTGCAGGAGATCCTTTGTCAATTATATTTCGTGAGTCTTACACCAAATCGTTGCCGATAAACCGCACACACCTCTATGACCATACAAGGCATTATTGACCTTTGTGCTAGACAGCACGAATACAGTATGACGTCTCCCTATGTTATTGAGTCCCGGTACATCAAACCACTGTACTGGAGTTTTATATGGAGAGAATTAAAAAGTTATTTCAAACGTGGTATATTATCGATATCACGGGGAAATGGCAGTGGTTTTGTAGAGTTCTATTTGTTCTACATAATGCAAAAAAGAAAATTTCTGCAGAGTTAACTGGTGATTATTGACAAGCTCCAAAGTAGACGACTAATTAAAATAGACAGACTATAATCCTCCTCAGTTGTTCATAAATCGTCATTATATTTACCCGGTCGTACTAAAAACTGCGCAGAACTGCGCGGAACTTCGCGGAGCCTAATTTCAACTGCGCGTGGATTATTTGATGGATTTTTCTTTATTTACTGACGAGCATAATACTGATATTAATAAAACAGACAACAAAATGCGAATCTGTAGACTATATGTCGCTTGAAATGAGAGAGAACGAAATTCAAATGCGCGAAAATTATTTTTCACTGCTCGGTGATTCGCTTCGCTGGAATGGAATCGTTAATATCAGATCACCTTATCCTACCTTATTCGTTATCATTTCACTTGGAATCATTTGATATGCTTTCTTCAATTGAGTCTTATGTGTGGAATTTCAACTGTCTCCACTCAGATTCGCTTCGCTCGAACTAAGTCTGATGTGTATGAATTGTATTTGTCCGAACGTAAATTGAGTATAAATTTTAACTGCGCGGAAATCGAGCCCGTAAGCAAATTTGGCATAAAGTTTAACTGCGCGGAAATCTATGGCAGCTCCACCCCACGCAGATTCATCTGGATTGAACTAAGTCTGACGTGTATGCATTTCAAAAGGCTTGCGTGTATGAATTTCATCTGTCCGAACGTGAACTTGGTATAAATTTCAACTGCGCGATTTCCGCGCAGTTAAAATTGATACCCGCCAATATATACTTACGGGCAGTTGAAATTCCACACATAAGACTCAGTTGAAGAAAGCAAATCTCCGTGGAGTGAAACTCGATTTCTGCGCAGTTGAAATTTATACCAAGTTCACGTTCGAACAGATGAAATTCATACACGCAAGCCTTTTGAAATTCATACACATCAGACTTAGGTAAATCCAGGAGAATCTGCGTGGGGTGAAGCTGCCATGGATTTCAGCGCAGTTAAACTTTATGCCAAATTTGCTTACGGGCTCGATTTCCGCGCAGTTAAAATTTATACTCAATTTACGTTCGGACAGATACAATTCATACACATCAGACTTAGTTGGAGCGAAGCGAATCTGAGTGAAGTGAAACTCGATTTTCTGCGCAGTTAAAATTGATACCCACCAATATATACTTACGGACAGTTGTAATTCCACACATAAGACACATTTCAAGAAAGCAAGTCTCCGTGGAGTGAAACTCGAATTCCGCGCAGTTGAAATTTATACCAAGTTCACGTTCGGACAGATGAGATTCATACACGCAAGCCTTTTCATACATATCAGGCTTAGTTCAATCTAAGAGAATCTGAGTTGGGTGAAGCTACCATGGACTTCCGCACAGTTAAACTTTATACGAGCTCGATTTTCGCGCAGTTGAAATTGATACCAAGTTCACGTTCGAACAGATGAAATTCATACACGCAAGCCTTTTGAAATTCATACACATCAGACTTAGGTAAATCCAGGAGAATCTGCGTGGGGTGAAGCTGCCATGGATTTCAGCGCAGTTAAACTTTATGCCAAATTTGCTTACGGGCTCGATTTCCGCGCAGTTAAAATTTATACTCAATTTACGTTCGGACAGATACAATTCATACACATCAGACTTAGTTGGAGCGAAGCGAATCTGAGTGAAGTGAAACTCGATTTTCTGCGCAGTTAAAATTGATACCCACCAATATATACTTACGGACAGTTGTAATTCCACACATAAGACACATTTCAAGAAAGCAAGTCTCCGTGGAGTGAAACTCGAATTCCGCGCAGTTGAAATTTATACCAAGTTCACGTTCGGACAGATGAGATTCATACACGCAAGCCTTTTCATACATATCAGGCTTAGTTCAATCTAAGAGAATCTGAGTTGGGTGAAGCTACCATGGACTTCCGCACAGTTAAACTTTATACGAGCTCGATTTTCGCGCAGTTGAAATTGATACCAAGTTCACGTTCGAACAGATGAAATTCATACACGCAAGCCTTTTGAAATTCATACACATCAGACTTAGGTAAATCCAGGAGAATCTGCGTGGGGTGAAGCTGCTAGGGATTTCCGCGCAGTTAAACTTTATGCCAAATTTGCTTACGGGCTCGATTTCCGCGCAGTTAAAATTTATCTTTTTAAGAATTTTTCTTCAACTGTCATACAGGAACAATAGACCCGCCGGCGAATTATTACATTGGGATCCATTGCGCCGGAAGTAAGAAGTTCAGCACCTATGTTTAAAATTTAATTCATTATACTTTTTCTTCTAACGTCAAAATATCTCGTTTTATGCATTATAAAATATTTCACTATTTAGTACAGGCTTATTTTCATTTTAATATTACATCCAATGATGTGTTCTTCTTCCCGAGCGCTGCGGAAGAATGTTTAGCACTTCCGGTTACGTTGGTGAAGGAAAACTCGTGGTGATGTCCTGGTAAATATGATAAATCTTGCAACATTACCTTTAATAGAAACCTTTCAGACTGAGTAATCATTGTTGCAGGGACCTCAGCTTGTTATCATCCAAAAATGTAGCATTTCCCATCTTTCTACGCTTAGAAATATACACATTTGTGCTAGGATTATAAGATCATCGTTTCTAATTCAAAATGGCGAACTCAAATGCACGTGGGGCATACATGTTAGTTGTATTCACCTTCATATGATGCAGGAAAATCGATTTTTATTCGCGCATGTCAAATCTAATATGTTCATGCACATTTACATCACTCTTTGAACGTCTGTTAGTCGAAAGCGATATTTCATATTTTGGCAAATTCTTTTGCGTCATGTTTTCATAATTACACCACAAATATTTTTCTCCAAATTTTTCAAACTTTAATTACTTGGGATTTCATGACTAATAATTACATTGACATTCAAATTTTGAATATTATATACCCCCTTTATCGCTTTCGCAATACCGTTGTTGTTGTTACCGCTGATATGTGGATGCCATCGCAAAGGCCTTAATAGATGTTACAAAGTAGTGAAGGAAATGAAATCCGGAAAAGCAGCAGTTGAATTCTAGTGTGTAAGCCCATTTCTCTTAAGGCCACTCAATCACGGATTCAAAGCAGAATCTCGTCCAGACTTTCAACAACAGGGGACAATCAGTTGTTGTATACCAACAGAAGGTAAGGACCGTAAACTAATCAGCAACCGGCGCCCAATATCTCTCCTCAATGTAGATTACAAAATATGTAGTGCTGCTATAGCGAACAGATTGTGCAAGTCCTCCCATTAGTTATAAGTGAAAGCGAGAAGAGGTTTATGAAAGACAGGAATATTGGGGAAATAAGACGCTTGATTTACGACGTTATAGCTTATTTCGAAGAAAAACGAATTCCGGGCCTTTCAAATTCGAAAAAAACAGTTGACGGCGTAGACTGGATATATTCTCACTCATTTCAGTTTGTTGTTTGATACGCCAGTTTGTTATTTCGCTCCCATTTTCCTTCGAGACATTCAAGCCATATTCAGTAGTCCCCAGAGTCGATAAAAGTCAATTTCCTAAGATTCACTGTTGATTATTTAGTTATGTCAGATACGCCAGTTTGATTTCCCTTCCATGTTTCATCTTTTGAATATTTTGATACGTCAATTCGTTCCACTTCTATTTTACCCGCCAAAGCATAAGCCATTGAGTTGTCCCCCTTATGTAAATGTAATCTTTATTACTCTCTCCTTTCAATTTTTACCTCTGTCGATCAGACGGAGGTCTCGGTACGCAACGTGAAATCTCCCGCCAAATAATTATCATATGGGGAACCCACGACTCATAGTATTTCCAATAGGGATCGTCATGCTTCCCGACGAAATCTTGCAGTTTTTCTTTGGACACAATTGAAATAATGGGGTTTCCCATTGCAATGCATTGCAGTGGGCCTTGCTTCTGTAGTCGGGTTCCACCTCAATCTCGAAACCAGAGCTATCCGGTCCTGTCCTGCATCCACCGAGAGATTGAACATGGCGGCCCTCCAGCTTGGAGAGACGGACAATGCGATTTTTCGCTTCTTCTCTCCCCCGATAGACTCCATTCCAAATTGAAACTTTTTGAAACCTTTTGGAACCATTTGTGAAAATCTAGGAGGCAGGAAATATTCCCTTTCCACCAGCAAACACGTTATTAGGCTCTATTTCCCGAAATAAAATTTACGGTGGGGAAGTTCACCAAGGTCGCGCAAACCAAGACATGTTGTTGTTTTCCATTTCCGGGTTTGTAGTTTGAGTCATTTCTTGTTTCCAAGAATGTTTCATTACTCCAGATCTATGCGAACATGTTCTACGACATATGTTCTAACGCAGATAGTCTCGTTCCATCGAACTATAGCCAATTAGTCGTTAAATCAATAACCGAACAAAGGGGGCGTGGTCCATATACTTGTAATGTTGTGTAAAACTGTAAAATGCATGTTTTATTTTTCGTTTATTTTTTATTTTGCTGCATGTTTGGGCCCGGAAAAAGTATCCGTAATCTTCCACTGATATATAACGTAGATGGCAAACCTGTCTGTGAAACCCAAATTGTATGAAAATTCAACGCAAACAACATGTGCTATTTTCATGTTTACTTTTGGTTCAAATTTATATTTCCATGCTTGATTGAGACTGGAAATGCGTTGAAACTTCCACCAGCATGTCCCGTAGCCCATAAGACTTTTACGTGGTCTGCCAAATCAAACTTGTGCGATTTATCAACGCGCAGCACATATACCAAATTCATGTATTTATTATGTAAAATGCAGGTTTGCTTTTTTCTGCAAATTCCTATTTCCCTGCCTGTTTCAGATTAAAAAACCATTAGCAAAGTTTTGATAACATGTGGTGTAGATGATAAACCTGTCACGTAGTCCTTGAAATCCAAATTGTGCAAAAATTCAACGCAAACAACATGTACAATATTGTAGCATTTTTGTGTAATAGTCATGTTGATTTTGGGGTCAAATTCATATTTACTTCCTTGCTTGGGACTGGGAATGCATTGGAAAACTTCCGCCAACATGTCCCGTAGTCCATAAGACTTTCACGTAGTCTGCCAAATCAAAATTGTGCGATTTATTAACGCGCAGCACATGTACCAAATTTATGTCTTTGTTATGTAAAATGCAGGTTTGCTTTTTTCTGCGATTTCATATGTTCCTGCCTGTTTCGGACTGGAAAACAATCAATAAAGTTCCGCCAACATGTGTCGTACATGATAAACCTGTCACGTAGTCCGTGAAATCCAAATTGTGCGAAACTTCAACACAAACAACATGTACTATATTGTAGTATTTTTGGGCAATAGTCCGGTTGATTTTTGGGTCAAATTCATATTTCCCTGCCTGTTTCGGACTGGAAAACCATCAGTAAACTTCTGCAAACATGTGCTGCTGCCCATAACAGTATCATGTAGTTCACAAGCCAAAATACGTGTGATTCACAGCAACATGTCACATGCATAAGCTTATACATGTACAATGTCATACATGGCATGTTTACTTTTGAATTAATTTCATATTTCCAGTCATGGCATTTACCTGGAGAGCACTGAAAAACTTATGCAGACATGTGCCGCTGCCCGTAACTGTACCACGCAGTCCACAGACCACTAATCCTGCAATTTACAGCGACATACAATGACATAGCACATATACATGTACAATGCTTTGGCATATGTTTACCTTTAAATTTATTTCATAGTTCCAGCCATAAACTTGATGTAAGATACAATAATCTTCTGCCAACATGTTGTAAAGTCCATAAACCTGTCACGTAGGTCATGAAGCACATAAGCATCAGAGTCAGTGATTGGCCACAACCCCCCACCCCCTGATTCCTCAGGAAATAAACATTACGCATGTAATGATGACCGGCAGAGTGATACATGTGTCAATCGGTCAGACATTTTCAAGGATGCCCAGTTTTACCTCAAAACAACCATGCCGGAATTCATTCCTTCTCTCAGAATAATTGGATCTAACTTTTACAAAACCTGCAGCCCCCAATAGCTCCTGGATCTAGACCACATAAATGAAGGGATCTAGTTTATCGGTGATATGGCAAAAATATCATGTAGAATGGGCTGTGTGGATAATATCAGATTCATGAAAGTTGAAGTCCTGCAGCATGCTCCACAAATATCATCAAAGGTCATACAACTTTCTGGTCTGCGCCAGTGTGGATCTATACTTTTTTTTTTTTACAAAATGATCTCCCTTGACCAGGTGAGGACTTGAATGTGTCAGAAATGATTGAGCTTCTAGAAACAAAGACTTCATTTCCTGAGTACCATGGTGTTATATATTGTTATGATTGGCTTAACTTTAGCTGCTGAAGATATTTCTAATTTGAGGATACTGGGCAATCATACTAAATTTATTTTCATAACTTCATTTATTTTCACAATGAGCAACATAATCGAGATTAGCAAGTGAAGTTTTACAACATAATATAATACGCATCATGGATCTCCTTCAGTTTAGTGTAGACATATATACCCTTGGATATCTGTTACCCTGATTCAGTCATAATATTGTCTGTATTATATTGATGTCGACAAGGAATATACATAATTATTTGATAGTATTATTAATTGTATGTTGTTTATGATTAACATGAACTTTTTATTCGCTGGAATCCAGCCATTTGTTCCATATTGGCAATATTCTCATCAGCCATCACCATTCAATATGAATGTGATACATGTACAAGTCCATGGTAATTGATACATTATGGTGAAGGTGACCTGTAACACCAGTATACAAAATTATTCCGAGCTCATTGAATCCACACATGATGCTGAGATAGATCAGAACGAAGTGTCGCTAAAATCAGATGTGTTTTGTAGAGGATTCTGTCAATGAGGATGCTATACTGTACACGTACAAAATATGAAGTGTTGATGTGTAGGGCCTATAGCATAAAATCACAAGCAAGTTGGTAAAACTAGACACACAGGGTCTCATTTCTGCCGCTAACGTGTTGATTTGGGTGGGGGTGTCCTCTCATGGGAAAGTGTGGGTGAGAAGGGGCCTAATGTCTCAAGCAGTATTCCAGGTTTTCCATCAATATACTCTATTCCATAGCCCAATATTTCAAGCACGTGAAATCAAAGAAATATTATTTGCGGGGAATGTGACTTCCACATCCCTAGCTGGACATGCTAGTGGAGAACCCTCAATCTCACGTTAATTACCATTGGTGAAGTTCACGTCAACAAATGCAAAATTGAGCTTGGCATCCGGCCCTATGTTATTCAGTGATGTACTATTCCCCTACTGACCCTGTTGCCTCGACGGAGGTCTTTGCGCTCATTCAGCGCTTGTTTAGACAAGAAAGATGCGTCAGTTTGGTATTTCGCTCCAATTTGTTTCAAGGACGACGGGTCATGTTGAATATAGTCTCCCTTCGATAGATAATATCTTTTCAAACAGTCCAGTTGGGTATTTCGCTATCATTTTCCTTCAAGAGAGACAAACCATATTCAAATGACTTGGGTAGATAGAAAATAATTTCCCAAATCTCACTCTTGAATTTTAATGATGTCATGATACACCGATCGATTTTCTGTTTTCCGTCAGAGAGGTCAGTTTGGTTTTCTCTTCCTATTCATTCTGTGTAAGATATGCTACATTGAGTTGTGCCCCTTAGTAGATGGAATGTCATTTCGAATTTTCTGTCCTTATTTTTAGACATGTCAGATAAAATAGTTTGACATACCCTCATTTTGCTTCGAGACCGACGAGCCATACAAAAAATACATAATTTACGAATGCACTTGTTTGACATGGAAAACTACAAGTGAATGGCAATGAATTGCCATGCTGATATAACCGACATGACTGAAAATCTCAAGAAGGAGAAAATTGGAATGAAATCTTATCTAACTGACAGGGACAATTCAATGTGGCGTATCCATCACAGAGTAGAATAGGCCAGGAAGACAAAACTGACCTGTCGGCCAAACCATTTATTTAACAATGGTTAATGAGATAGAAATCAAACTGACGCATCTGACATGACTAAACATTCTAGAGGTGAATCTTGGATAACTGCATTCCATTTACAGAAGGGGACTACTGAGTTTGTCACGAAGCAAGATAGAAGAGAAGTGCCAAACTGACATATCTGATCTGACTAAAGATTTGAAGGTGTGAAAGATTTGCTCTCGTGATCCCTTACGCGCAGAATGGACCACATAATTAACTCTACCTGGCCTGGGGGGCCAAAATGCCCCACCCCCTCCTACCAAACCTTTGGCGCTATCTCCGAAACGACACAATGGAGAGCTGAAACTTCGTGACTTTATATTTTGTCATATTGGGGTCATTTTCACCCTATTTGCATGACCCCCGAGCAGAGGATGATGAGAAAATTCAAGATGGTGACCACGTGAGGTACCAGAAAAGTGATTTTTGTCGTCATATTCTTCAAAATTTCTGATTTTCCGCGATGAAAAGTGGGCAATAGCTATTTTATTTCACATCACATTAATATTTACTAATTTATCATGCAGTTTTTGAGGCGAAATTACATAAATAAATAAAAAAGGAAAATCTGACTGAAAAATCGACCAAAAATGCCATTTTTGAATATGACGCCACTGTGACGTCATCGAAGCGGTCATCTTGGATTTTTTTTACATTTTCTGGTACAGCTTGACCCAAGGGTATGGTGTGGCAAGTTTCAGCCGCCTACATGTAGCTCTAGGGGTAAGAAAACAATTAGGGGGGCCATTCCCCCCAGGGCCAGGACACGTCCCAAAAAGGCCACGCCAGATAGGGGTAGGATGAGCAGTGAATGCCAAACGATAGAAAAGACAGTAGTGTAGAAAACCCGCAAAAGGTCAACTTTTCCAGGGAGGTAACTCTTGATTCCCGTGAAGCTTCCAGCAGGGGGCGCCATCAGCTCAAGGCTATAGATTGCATCAGCTTTGGTTGGGTGCCAAGTTTTGACCACTATAGTTCTGGCAACCTTTGACCTTGTATTCCTCCGCGGTGATGCGGTCATGTCTGCCGGTGATGCGGTCTGCCTCCACAGTGTAAAAGTAGTCCCCAGATTTCGAATACGCTGCATGGTCTGATTGGGTCGTATGAGGTATCAATGTGAAGCATTTGTGAAGGCGCATCTGATGGGCTGGGTGTGGGATTGAAATATCGTCATTCTGCGCATGCGTGGTAGACAAAGTGTATGGAAATAGCCGTTTTGGGGTCTAGGTGGGTCACTAGTGATCCTATGGAGTCGTATGTTGTATCAATGTGAAGCATTCGTGAAGGAGCATCCGACGGGGTGGGTGCGGGTTTGGAATATCGTCATTCTTGGCCATGTTCGACATTCTGCGCATGCGCAGACAGGGAATTGTGGGAAAAGTGCATTGGGAGGAACGTTTAGGGACCGAGGTGGGTCTTTAATGGAGCGATTGAGTCGAGTGAGTTATCAATGTGAAGCATATGTGAGGGGGCATCCGATGGGCTGGGTGTGGGGTTGGAATATCATCATTCTGCGCATGCGCAGTAGACAAAGGTTATGAAAATAGACGTTTTGGGGTCTAGGTGAGTCCCTGGTAGGCCGATGGGGTCGAGTGAGGTATCAATGTGATGCATACGTGAATGAGCATCCGCTTGGACTAGTGCGTCGTTCGTTTTCAACATTCTGCGCATGCGCAGACAGGGAACTGTGGGAAAAGGGTATGGAAATAGACGTTTTGGGGTCTAGGTGGGCCACTCGTGGTCCGATGGAGTCGAGTGAGGTATCAATGTGAAGCATTCGTGAAGGAGCATCCGCCTGGACAAGCGTGTTGTTCGTTTTCAACATTCTGCGCATGCGCAGACAGGGAAATGTGGGAAAACGGAATGGAAATAGACGTTTTGGGGATTAGGTGGGCCACTATTGGTCCGATGGAGTCAAGTGAGGTATCAATGTGAAGCACACGTGAGGGAGCATCCGACTGGGTCGATATGGGGTAGGCCGTAGTATGGAAATAGACATTTTGGGGTCGATATGGACCACATGTGGTCCAAATGGGTTGTGGGAGGTGTCAAAGTGAAGCTTTTGTGGGGTAGAGTCAAAAATGCGTGTTTTTTATTGCAAGTTGCGTCAATCTGCGCATGCGCATTTGGGTGTAGTAAGTAAAATGACCATTTTGGAGAAGTGAAGGAAGGGATTTGGTGTAGAGATAGACCACTATTGCTTTGAACGCATCGTGTGATGTGTCATTTTGTAGATCTCGGGATGTAGACCCCGATTTGAAAGATGTCCAGTGCATCTGTGACTTCATCGGTGACGTCATCAGTAGCAGTAGTAGCCAAAGTGGGCGTTTTGCGGCGGTGAAGGGAGGTATTTGGTGTAGAAATGGGCCATCCTTAGTCCGAATGCATCGTGTGAAATGGCATCTTGTAGCAACGCCCGCCAACACCCTGGTGAATTAGCCCAAAAGCTCTGATTTTCATGAAATTGCCACCAATACATCGAAATGCAGTGACGCCCGTCCACTCCCGTCGTTACGCCTTAACTCCCTAGCATAACACCTTGACGCCATGGTATAGACCAGAGAGAGAACAACAACAACAAAGATGGCAGAAGAGAGAACAACAACAACAAGTTTTTTAATATAGTTTATTCTCCCCAATGTTACATCATACTCACGCTGGGGTAGCCGCGTAGGGTATGTTTACAATACTCTTGTCCAATCAGAGACCGCCATTTGGCATTGCATCTGTCATACTCGTTCTTTCCCGTTAAATGTATTCTCAGCTGCTTTTGTCCAATCAGAAGTCGCCATTTCAGAATGGCCTATTTTCGGTCATGTTCGCTCTGAACCGTTTGTTCTAATCGTCATCGGCCAGGCCAGGATTTCGTTGAGGCAACATATCCTCAGACACTTGTTTGCGCATTCTGAGTATCTATCAGTGCATGGGTGAATACATTCAGGCGGCTGCGGAGCTCTTGAAGCTCGGAGCGGGATCGGTGAGTGGGTGAGTGAGGGAGTGAATGAGTGAGGGAGTGAGTGAGTGAGGTAGTGATACCGTGTAGGGCATAGGGTACACCATGGTGCGGGTGCACCACAGATGCGTGCGCATGCATACGATGACGTCGCTCTTGGAGCTCCAGAGCACTTGAAGCTCGGAGCGGGATCGGTGAGAGGGTGAGTGAGGGAGAGAGTGCGTGAGGTAGTGAGTGAGTGAGTTAGTGAGTGAGTGAGGTAGTGATAGCGCGTAGGGCATAGGGTACACCATGGTGCGGGTGCACCACAGATGCGTGCGCATGCGTACGATGACGTCGCTCTTGGAGCTCCAGAGCACTTGACGCTCGGAGCGGGATCGGTGAGTGGGTGAGTGAGAGAGTGACGGAGGTAGTGAGTGAGTGAGTGAGGTAGTGAGTGAGTTAGTGAGTGAGTGAGGTAGTGAGTGAGTGAGTGAGTGAGTGAGTGAGCTCGGAGCTCTTGGAGCTCAAAGTTCGGAAGTGACGTCATTGTACGCATGCGCACGCATCTGTGGTGCACCCGCACCATGGTGTACCCTATCCCCTACGGGCTATCACTACCTCACTCACTCACTAACTCACTCACTCACTACCTCACTCACTCATTACCTTAGTCACTCCCTCGCTCACTCCCTCACTCCCCCACTGACCGATCCCGCTCCGAGCTTCAAGAGCTCCTCAGCCGCCTGAATGTATTCACCCATGCACTAGATACTCAGAATGCGCAAACAAGTATCTGAGGATATGTTGCCTCAACGGAATCCTGGCCTGCCCGATGACGATTAGAACAAACGGTTCAGAGCGAACATGGCCGAAGACAGATCTTTCTGAAATGGCGAGTTTTGATTGGACAAGAGGAGCTGAGAATACATCTAACGGGCAAGAACGAGTATGACATGCAATGCCAAATGGCGGCCTCTGATTGGACAAGAGGCTACATGTATTGTAAACATACCCAACGCGGCTCTCCCAGAGTGGGTATGATGTAACATTGGGGAGAATAAACTATATGAAAAAAACTTGTTGTTGTTGTTGTTGTTCTCACTTCTGCCATCTTTGTTGTTGTTGTTGTTCTCTCTTCGGTTTACATCATGGCGTCAATGTGTTATGCTAGGGTGTTCAGGCGTAACGATGGGCGTTGGCAGGCGTCACTGCATTTCGATGTATTGGTGGCAATTTCATGAAAATCAGAGCTTTTGGGCTAATTCACCAGGGCGTTGAAGCGTTGAGCTTCGTGTTGGCGGGCGTTGCTACAAGATGCCCCTTCACGCGACGCATTCGGACTAAGGATGGCCCATTTCTACACCAAATACCTTACTTCACCGCCACAAAACGCCCACTTTGGCTAATACTCGTACTAATGACGTCACCGATGACGTCACAGATGCAGTGGACATCCTTCAAATCGGGATCTACACCGCGAGATCTACAAAATGACACCTCACGCGATGCATTCGAAGCAATAGTGGTCCATCTCTACACCAAATACCTTCCTTCACTTCTCCAAAATGGCCAATTTACTTACTACTCCCAACTGCGCATGCGCAGATTGACACGACTTGCAATAAAAAAACACGCCAATCGGACTCTACCCCACAAAAACTTTGACACATCTCACAACCCATTCTAGTGGTCCATAACGGCCCCTACATGTGTATTTCCATAATATGGCCTGCCTGCGCATGAGCAGAATGACGATATTCCTACCCCACATCGACCCAGTCGGATGCTCCCTCACGTGTGCTTCACATTGGTACCTCACTTGACTCCATCGGACCAATAGTGGCCCACCTAAACCCCAAAACGTCTATTTCCATTCCCTTTCCCCACAATTTCCTGTCTCTGCATGCGCAGAATGTTGAAAACGAACGACACACTTATCTGATGCTCCTTCACGAATGCTTCACACTGATACCTCACTCGACCCCACCGGCCCACTAAGGAATCACCTAGACCCAAAAACGTCTATTTCCATACCCTTTTCCCACAATTCCCTGCCTCTGCATGCGCAGAATGTTGACAACGGCCGAGCCACTAGTCGAGGTGGATGCTCCTTCACGAATGCTTCACATTGATACCTCATACGACTGCGTCGGCCCATTAGGGGCTCACCTAGATCCCAAAACCTCTATTTCCATAGTCTTTGTCTACTGCGCATGCGTAGAATGATGATATTCCAATCCCACACCCAGCCAATCGGATGCCCCCTCACATACGCTTCACATTCATACCTCACTCGACCCCATCGGTCCATTAGAGACCCACCGCGGTGCCAAAACGTTCCTTCCAATGCACTTTTCCCACAATTCCCTATCTGCGCATGCGCAGAATGTCGAACACGGCCGTAACACTAGCCCAGACGGATGCCCCTCACATATGCTTCACATTGATACCTCACTTGACCCAATCGACCCAACAGGGGCCCACCTAGAACCCAAAACGTCTATTTCCATACACTTTGTCTACTGCGCATTCGCAGAATGACGTCAGTTCCACGTCTCACCCACCCCGTCTGATGCTCCTTCACGAATGTTTCACATTGATACCTCCCACGACTCCATAGGACAAATAGTGGCCCACCAAGACCCCAAAACGTCTATTTCCGTACCATTTTCCCACAATTCCCTATTTGCGCATGCGCAGAATGTTGACAACGGCCGACAGACTAGTCCAGGCGGATGCCCCTCACATATGATTTACATTGATACCTGACTCGACTCCATTGGACCACTAGCGACCCACCTAGACCCCAAAACTTCTATTTCGATACCCTTTGTCTGCTGCGCATGCGCAGAATGACGTCAGTTTCACGTCTCACCCACCCCTTCGGATGCTCATTCAAGAATGCTTCACATTGATACCTCATACGACTCGGACTCCATGGGACCACTAGTGGCCCACCTAGACCCCAAAACGTCTATTTCCAGACTCGTTTCCCACAATTCCTGTCCGCGCATGCGCAGAATGTTGACAACGGCCGAGACACTAGTCCAGGCGGATGCCCCCTCACATATGCTTCACATTGATAGCTCATACGACTCCATCAGCCCATTAGGGGCCCACCTAGACCCCAAAACGTATATTTCCATACCCTTTGTCTACCGCGCATGCGCAGAATGGCGATATTTCAACCCCACACCCAGCCCATCAGATGCGCCTTCACGAATGCTTCACATTGACATCTCATATGACCCAATCGGACCATGCAACGTGTTTGAAGTCTGGGGACTACTTTTTCTCCGCGGAGGTAGACCGCATCACCGCCAGACATGACCGCATCACCGCGGAGGAATACAAGATCAAAGGTTGCCAGAACTATAGTGGACAAAACTTGGCACCCAGCCAATGCTGATGCAATCTATAACCTTGAGCTGGTGGCGCCCCCTGTCGGAAGCTTCACGGGAATCAAGAGTTACCTCCCTGGAAAAATTGACCTTTTCCGTGTTTTGTATACTACTAAAGACTCTTAAGGTAGAATAGTACAAAATATTCGGACCGTGTGACAAAATGAGACTGATATGTAGTTCAGGAAGAATAATCATAGTTTATTCAATGACATATGAGCACGATGAATTCAAGATAGCATATAAATATGGAGATTTCGAGGTGTATATATAAACGTATGACGGCTGCAATATCAGACCAACTGGGAAATACCCCTGTTAACAGGCTTACGTTCGATAAGCACCACTAAGGGTACTCATTCGCTCTTGGGCGTATAAAAGGCTCCACTCGGTGTCATCTGACTACCTTGCCGTGCTTTTGTGCTTCCTGAATAAAGTTTTAAACTATTATTTTATAATAAACTGTATTTCACGGAAGATTAGTGATGTCGGTGGTTATATACACAGGAATAGTGAACTATATTTATTTTAGCCGATTAGACCACCTGGCATATCTAAATTGTATCTCGGGGAATGAACATGTATCAAATCACAGTTAAACGGATATACATGAAATCAGAAATCGATGTACAACAGTGCAGCATCTTTTTACAACGCCTGTTCCGTTAGTATGAATCACACGTTTGCAATTGGCACCTTGATATGTTCTCTGCTTATTGGGTTGTGTCATGCGATCAAGAAAAAAGGAAAATAAAGATATGTACGCCAAAGAAAAAGAATTTAGATCGGGACCCTCTGTTTTAACTCAATGAGATAGCCCATCAAAACTTTCAAGAGCGGAAGGCACCGTTTAGACGGACACTATCGATTGTATGCCACGAGGAGGGCACTCGGAATAGAAGTGCCAACAGATTTGGTTTGTCCAGTCGAAATGCTAATGCTATCATTGGTTATATAGCCAATACGATTTTGGGGCTTCTGGTTGGGTGGCAGACAATTTTCAGTTGAGTACAACCCCAGATAGACGCACACTGACCGGAGCGCAAATTACAGAATCTTGGTTGTTTTAGTTTTAATGATATCAGAGAAATATGAAATTATATTGAAGATGGAAGCTGAATGTATATATCAGTTCATAATACCGATTTAAACCACTTTTAACACTGGGCAATATATTAACTCTTGGCCCAGTGCGAAGCTATGCAAGTTAGATGCGATTATAAAAGTGCTATCTAGACGATTATTTGCTTTCTGTCAGTCCGAAAATGTGAGAAGGCAACTGTTTAAGCTAATTTGACAATATTTTAGCACTACGCACAATCGAAATATTGCACTCTGTAAAAACAATTGTGTACAGAATTGCACATCTACAAAAATGTATATCAGAGGTACACAATATGAGTACTTTGTCTACACAAATTGTGTATCCCCGCTACACAGTGATTGTAGATGTTCAATTTTGTTACGGTGATGTCTACCTCTGGTACTTTTAGTACACAACTGTTTTTAGAGAGTACGAAACTACAACACACCTTTACCTAGTATTTCAGGAAAATAGTTGTTGCTTCATTCACGTAACAGCTATGGTAATGCTACTATACGTCTACCGCAGTATTGACGCAATATTCATGCTAGCGATTTCGAGCTTCATTATAGTTCATCGGTAGCCGAAGCCAGATTAGAAACATAGTTGATTCTGTCGATTATTCCTTCCTTTTTGAACTCTTGGAGAGCTCTCACCCGAAAGAAGTTCTTCATAACCTTCACATCGCCTATGTTAACATAGTTGGGTGTTTCGTGCCGGACAGAGCTAGCGGTACAAAATATCCAAAGAAAGCAAGACGTCTCGTCGCGGAAATCGACTGTTGGAGCTAATTGAAACCTAATTTTATACAAAAGGTACACGAAACTGAAGTGACTTCCGTCTGGGGTCTTACCCAAGGCGGCCATACCATATGCCATGGTGGACAAGGCGTTCGAGGAAAAACTCGTACTAGTGAAATTAAAGTCCACAATCTTATTGTATATATTAGCAGCCCATTGTACTCCCCTCAACTTGCCGGCTACTCTTTCGTCGATGCCCTCATATTCTTGTTTCACGTGATTTATAAAATCGTTAAGGCCAGCTGCTGGAACTCTTTCTAATTCCGTAAAATAGGTGGTCTCTCGCCAGATGGAGAAGTAGCTCTCTCTCAATCGCTGCCTGAATGCGGTAGCATCAGATCTTGAAACTCTGACCAGTTGGAGCGCAGATTTTATCTTCGCAAGCGCTGAACTTCTTTGGTGGGCTGCTTGGGTTGTCACTTGGGTTGCTTGACCAATGCATCCTGAAATAGTTTGATTATTATTATACGATCAACTGTATGTATGAACACAATCGCTTGAACAAATTGCTTTGGTGATTTTACAACAATTATATATAATACTACTCTGAGTTGGTAGTATTGTTGAACATCACACGTTTGATACTAAAACAGTATGTCAAAGAATAATCCATCGACAATGATGTCAAGCATACAACCTCAGTTACCTTGAGTGTTTTCTTATTTTTGCTTCAAGATTTACACAAAATTTCCACTTTTGGATAATTTTGTGCAGTTTATCTTTCACATATAATTCACGAGACAAATTTTGTTATTGAAGTGTTTATAAGTTGTCAGTTTGACGACGTTTGGACAATGACTTTAAAAAAAGTTGTAAACCGTACGCGTCATTGGCGTACGGGTATCAGACGATATGAACGAGGCTTTTTACCGTTAATAATTAGACTGTAAGACTTTAAGACGAAACTGTGTGCCATGAAGCATCTGTATGAATTGTTCTTGTTTCCACTTTCTATAGTAAAAAAGGACGTTTCTTCTGCCATGTAACACTGGGTTGTAGAATGAAACAAGCAGCCAGTGGATGTTAGATCCCCCGCCGAAATGGCAGCGCTAGTTTTGAGAGCGGTGTTGATGTCCGGCATATACATGGGAGAGGCAACTCACCATATTTAAATTTTGCAATCAGATGGCACCACCTACAGGTAGGTGCAAGTGGGCAAAACGCAATCCCAAGCGAGATATCATGGCATGATATCTGCATACCAACTTTGAGAATAATCCGATGAGGAGTGCTCAGGCTATTGCTCGGAAACCAAATTTAGATTTTGCCACAAGGTAGCACCACTAGTAGGCATAAGTCGGCGGAACGCAATCCAAAGCACCACCTCCTGCCATGGTATATGCATACCAAATTTGATAACAATTCGATGAGCAGTTCTCAAGTTAATGCCCAAAAACAAATGTCAGATTTTGCCACCAGGTGGTGTCACCAACATGAAAAGGCGGGCGAAGCACCACCCCAAGCGCCATCTGATAACATGGTATCTGCATATCAAATTTGGGAAGAATCTGATGAGCGGTTCTCAAGTTAATGCTCGGAATCCAAATTGCCAAAAGGTGGTGCCTCATGTATGCGCAAGTGGGCAAAACTCAATCGCAGCGACATCTCATGATGGATATCAAATTTGAGAGGAATCCGATGAGCGCTTCTCAAGTTATTACACGGAAATTTAGGGTATTTCCGACAAAGCGTTTCAGCGTTATCGTTAGCAGCACTGAAGGATGGTACGAAACCCAGTGGTGCCACCTCCATACAGATGTTGCTGAAACGCAATACCAATCGACGTCTTGTCGCAAGGGATGTGTATGCCGAATTTCGGAAGAATCGGACACAGCCCTTGGAAGTTATCTTAGAAACAGATTTATACGTCCACACCTTGATTAATGGCATCTTGTTAGACACCTTCAAGCTCTGGCCACAAATAATGTTACAAGGAAGTAAATCAGTGTAAAACCTATCATAATTATCTACCCTTATAAGAATGTTCAACCAAATACGGTAGACTTCAGCCTACCAAGTATGGAGTGAGTCAGTGAGTGAATAGGGTTTAACGTCGCTTTCAACATGTTTTCAGCTATATCACGACGGGGAAGGGAAGGGAGGGGAGGGGGAAGAGCGGGGGTACCTACTTGTAACAGACCAGATCTAATGCTGCCATTTGATAGTGCTGTCCCATCGAAATATCATGCCGTAGGCAGACATACCAGGTATGGAAGTGGGGGGAGGCGGGGCGGGGGGGGGGGAGGGGCGGGGCATTATGGCCAGTGACCAAATCTTTTACCCTATCTCGAGAACTTTGTAGATAATCATACTGGGGTCATTTTGAGCCTATTTAAATAACCCTGAGTTGAGGATAATAGGTAAATTCAGAATGGCGACCATGTGGGGTACCAGAAAAAGTTATGATTTCGTCATTTTTTCTCCAAATTATTGTTATTATTATTTACCAATTTACCATAAAGTTGTTGTGAAGAAAACACATAAATAAAAATTTCCAAAAATCTGAAAAAAGATGTTTTCAAAAATGTTGTCGCTGTGACGTCATCATGGCTGCCATCTTGAATTTTTTACATTTTCTGGTAGAGCTTGATCCAAAATTATAGCGCGGAATAAACAAGATAACTTTTTAGGGGAGGCCGAAATCCCCCACCAAAGTCTGGGCATGTCCCTAATTGCCACGCCACTTAGGGTTAGTCATTATTCAGGAACATTGCTACATCAGACAGAGTTTTCAGGCAAGCTACATTCCCCGCCCGGCTAACTGCGCTTATTAACAAGTAGCATACCGTCATTGATCGGTAAGAGATGCTGTTGTGAAAAAAAACATAGCCAATATGAGAGTATATTGTATGGCACCATAGATCACTTTCACCTGGTTGGTTTTACTCCACAAATATTTTAACTCGATCCCGATAACCCTCGATCTGGAAATTTGGCAAGAAAGTTCCCTACGCGTAAGTAGTATTGTTTGGACGGATCTTGTCGGATTTCTGCTGGTGTAGAGGGATTGACCTTTGAACCTACGTTGTTAACCCTATCTGGTCTGGGCTTTTTGGGACATGTCCGGTCCTGTGGGGGCCCCGATATGGCCCACTCCCTAATTATTTTTCTTACCTCTCGAGCAAGAGGGCTGACATTTACCACACTATACCCATTGGTCAAGCTCTACCAAAAAATGTAAAAAAAATCCAGTATGGCCGCTTCGGTGACGTCACATTGACCTCATTTTCAAACACGGCATTTTTTGGTCGATTTTTCGGTCAGATTTTTCAAATTTGTAGTTATTCAATTTCTGCAAAAACTGCATGATAAATTATTGCGATGTGAAAGAAACTAGCTTTTGTCCAATTTACATCACGGAAAAGCAGAAATTTTTAAGAAATATGACGAAAACATTACTTTTCTGGTACCCCACGTGGCCGCTATCTTAAATTCACCCCTGATTCTCCGCTCGAGGAGCTATGCAAGTACGCTCACAATGACCCCAATTAACTCACAGAGTTTCAGCTCTAGATATTTTGTCGTTCCGGAGATGGCGCAGAAAGTTTGGTAAGGCTTGGTTGTCTTAAGAGAGAAGTCACGTGATCGGCTGGGTGTAACCAAACATTAGAACATTTTTACCGGAACCTCAAAATGCCGACACTCACTTCTCACACAAAACTAGAGAAAATGAAAACCAAATGCATCTAGGTGGCCAATAGGGGTCCGAAGGCATCGCGTAGGATGTCAATTTGAAGCGCTCGTCGAGGCCGATCATTTGGCGGTGAGTAGATGCAACACTAGGATTTGATCAGAAAAAAATGAAATGCAGAATAGGAAATTTAGACCAAAAAGGCAGCAAACTCCCGTCAACTGGTCTAGGCTGGCCAATATTGGTACCATTAGGCCGTGCGAGGTCTCGTCTTGAAGCCATTGGCATGTAAACGACGCTTGGGATGGTCTGGAGGGAAGGAGACGACATGATGTGCATGCACAGTCGAGGAGTATTAGCGAAGTGGGCAATTTGTTGTGCACAGGGGCCTGTTGAGCAATTGAGAGACCTTTCTTTGTCCAAATATATATTTAGCGTGCAGGGTGTCATACAGGAGCTCTCGGCATGTAGACTATTGAGCGATTAAGGGGTCATATCTCATTCAAATAAAGCGTCATTTTTCTCGCATTGTAACTCTCGTAGTGCAGAATTGGTATAGAATACAAATGGAGTGATTTTCGCGTGACTATGATGTCATCAGTAGTAGAGACTTATAGAATCAGAGGCGCACTTGAGACAAGCCTAGTGGAATAATGTCTAGGGTATCCAGATAGAATTTCTGAACTAAGACATGCTGGTGTTGTCACATAATCGGTCTGCATAGTCTGGTAGATTAACCTCAGGGTACAGGTTGAATGAGAGAGGTTCGATTGAGTCAGTGAGTGAGTGAATGAGCGATGGAGTGAGTGAGCCATCCCCAACGTCCGTCTTAACGCAGTGACGCCCTAACGCTGGTAAGACCACACACATATACACTTATAATTAACTCTATGGATGTAGTTCAAGCTAAGCACGATTCTCATTGGCTAGTCCAAAGAGAGAACAACAACAACAAGCCTACTGCGTAATCCACATTACAATTGCGACAGTTGTGTCATTAGTACAGAATTCCAAAATAGGGTGAACCGGAGCAAGACAAACAACCGGCTACTTAAGCGCAAATACTTATAGCGTAGGGAAGAAAGTACGAATCTCTTATTTCCCTTTGTTTTATAGACTATCACAGCTACCCACATCTTGTATGGGAGTATATAAATGAAATAAAAAAGTCATAATCCCTTCAACATCCACACATTAGGCTGCATAGTTTGCAACGTGTGCACCATGCGGAATGCAACAAATCTAAACTCAAGTTGTTCGGACACGAGGTAAGCTTGTCTCGGGATAGATCTTTCACGATCCAATTCTTAGGAAAATGTTTGCCTCGGCGTATCGACGGGTGCATTGACGCGTGACTCACTTTCTAAATTTGTGGTTCGTACATTTCCTCTCCTTCGTATTTCTGCAGTATTTGTAAAAAAAATTCAATCGACGAAATACCAGACTATTTTCGACTCGAAGCTGCGAAAATTATCATCAACGATAGCATAATTGTCTTTTCTTGGCGGAGTACATGTAGGATAACTCGATCAATATTTACCATATTTCCCCAGTTATCAATAGTTCCACGTATTCGGGACGCAAGTAGTGAAAGCAAGAACAACAATAACGCCGGGAGTTAAGCATCAGTGTACCCGTTGGTGTGCCGGGGCAGAGACTCGGGGACCAAACCAATATAATTCAATTTAACACAAGTTAATATGATCTTTATGGCTTACATGGTCAGATTAATATCAAATTTCTAGCTTACCTTGCAAAGAGAACTGTAGAATCACAAAATACACGTAAACCGCCAGACGGATTGCCCTTGCCATATTTTCACTGTTTAACATCCACGCTCCCTTAGAACAACAGGCTTTTCAACTGAAATTTTTTTTAGAAGTATCATCAGTGGAGGATATAACTGAACAGCACTTTCACAAATAATGCGTCGAAGGCATATACGGTAAAACGCTGTGAACACTTGATAACTGGACTGTATATTCATGAAAGAGTCCGTTTAGTTGATGAGATATCATCCAGGTTTGGAACTCTTACAGTTCAATGCGAATTTTCAAATAGTAAACGTATGTTTTGTGTCTTCTGAAAATATATTTGAAGAGAAATCCAGCCAATTCCAACGTTTCTGCTTTAATTCTATTAATAAGACGAAATTATTAAGAGCGTTCTCCCAGTTTCAGTCAATATAATGTTGAACAATTTAAGTGAACAGTAAAACATGATCCGAGGGCGAATGAACTAGAATAAACGTACCTGCAAACTTGTCTCTACTCTTGGTGTTCGGCGTCGAGAATCATGTAGCGGAATGAACATTTCACTTTTGATGCAGTCCTTTATACTCAATTACAGCACATGCCGTATTATTCTATTATGCCGGACATATCCTTTTAAGGATATGAAGTGGAATAATGTACATACTATTACCAGGAAGAAAACTGATCCAAAGTGACGTGGCTCATTCTCCTTTCATGGCAGCTCTAATTCTAGGTATTTATACTGGTGGATATACGTACAGAGAGAGATTTCGTAGAATTAGTCTCAAATATTTAGTCCATTTCTTTACAAACAAATCGTTCTTCTAGGAAATCAATGTTCCCCATTAGTTCGCACCTAATCATTTTTCGTTGGAATTCACATAAATATGAAACGAGAATTGATACCTAATACTACAACAAAGACTACGAATACACCCTTCAATATTTTCTCCCGGATACTGTCTAACTTCAATGTTGGAGCTGAACAACCAGAGATATCAATATCTTTGAATGAATTGTATAAAATATAGTTTCTTGGTTCCAAAGTGAAATAGGTTTTCAATTTCGCGATTTTTATTTTCGTAAAGAACACGGAATAGCACGACCATTCAGTCATTACCAGAAAGGCCGAACTGAATTCAGTCGTCGGGTGATTTTTAAAGACGGGCTAGTAACAGCCACTCTTCGAGGCCACCCAACGCTGAGCGTTGTGCAGAAACGAACGAAATCATGGGACTTTTTTCTTTCTTTCAAGGAGTGACAGATTGTGATCAACAACCATTTTAGATCCATTGCGTCTTCAGGATTTTCATGACTGTAGCTTAAGGATAGCTATCACGCTAGAGGGCCAAAATTCGTCATCTTTGTGTTATTTTGGTCATTCAGATATTCATTATTTTGTCTAATATTTGGTGAAAAAATGAAATCAAAACTCGAATTAGAAGTGCTTCAATATTAGGATTAAGCTGACACATTTTGCCCGATTTCTAGCCTTTCATTTCTTTCACAAAATCCGAGATTTAAACGTTTGTTTAAAAGTATCCGTGCTACGCTTTTGAAAGATGGCATGCTTGTTACTCATAAGGTGATCTAGTAATCTTTATCTCACTTTTTGTAAGTTCGGCTTAGTTTTTCAATTATTCAACTTTTAAAACAAATGATCGTTTTTTTTCAATTTATTTTAGTGAAATAGCACAAACAAAACCAGGCAAAAATTTACAAAAATGAGATAAAGTTTACTAGTTCGAGTTGTCTCTTATCAAGCTTTACCATCAAAGTTGAAACAAGATCAATAGTTTTCATGAAATTTCAATTAAAAAATGAACGCTATTGTTTTCATTTGAATTTTTTTTAAATTGGAATATTTTCTACACAATAGCAGTGTCGGTCAAACAAATCATATAGTTGGAATTGCTACGATGTACGCTTTCATAAAATATATAGTTTATTATGGTTATCTTGTACATGTATTGGTACAGAAGACAAATTGTCCCGCGGGTGCAAAAACTGCCTCTAACGGGACAGCTCTCATCCAAAGATGGAGTGTAGGGTGTCATCTTGAAGCTCTCAGTAAGACAAACTTTATTCGTTACGTTCCTTCAGGTTATACAAACCAATAAAAACTAGATGAAATGATTTTTGAGTGAGAAAGAATAAATTGGTCGCCGGCGGGTTTCGAACCACGACCCCTGCGCAACGCGACAATGCTCTTCCGACTGAGCCATGGCGGCCCAAAGGTATTATACCAGTGGATTATCCCTCTCATAACCAACATTGTATGCAACACCGAGAAAGAAGGTTGGTCATCACAGGGACAATCCACGGGTGTAACACCTATGGGACGTCATAGCTCAGCATTGACGCGTTGAGCCGGGGTGGTGGGTTCTAATCCCGCTCATGACCAATTTATTCTTTTTTCTCAAAAAATCACTTCATATGGATATATGCTCAGGTGCGAGCTATAATTTCACAAATACCATTTCTTCAATAAACAACAGTCTCATTTAATATGTAGTATTTCGGTTGTGCACATCTTGAGAAAACCCACCTCAACATGCAGTGTCTTTCCACTCAAACATGTACAAAATTATGCAAACATTTACCACCATTTATAAGAGATACGCCTGCCAGAAATTAGGTCATTCCGCCCGGCACAATATGGGAGGTGGTCAATCAAGCTGGCTCAATTTTTTCCAATTATGTCTACCTACATGACTCTGATATCATCTAACTCTGCGAGTTAAATCACTACAACTAAAAAGTATTGATGAACTATATCAAAGTTGCACGTTTCATACAAATATATTAATATGTGTATACATACAGATGAGAGGAACATATTGTCATATTATCCGTAATTTATGCCCATAAAATATATTTAACACGTCGGTCATGGGGATATCTTATATGTTAACTTATTTGTCCTCCCTGCTATCCAATCGTGTTTATGAGATTAGTGGTTATTAGTGGTTAAACATGCTGAAAATTTAATCGTATCATACTCAAGAATAGTAATGTATGAAAGTTAATTTATTCCTCTCTTCAGTCGTATATGCAAAGAGTTAGATATTCAGATTCGCCAGTCACAATCATGCAGTTCATTCTGTCCCAGTTATCTCACAAGCTTATTACCATGGCCTGTTTCAAGCGCAGATCATCAGCTTTCATTTGTTTGTAGCCAGCTCACTGAAAGCACACGTCCACATGCTCAAACGACATCTATACTATTACAAGAGCCGGCTTGAAATATCCGTATGTTTGTTTGTCACGTATAGCGTCCGTGGACACCCTTGGAAGTGGTTTAGCGCCACCAAACCTGGTACACATATACTACGAGACACTACCTAAATGATGGTACCGTTAGTTTCACGATCCATAGCTAGGAGGCGAATATTAGGTAACTGGCATCTGAATATCAACTGAGCCGGTAGACACTCTTGCAAATGGTTTAGAGCAACCACACTCGGTAGGCCTACACATATACTACGCGGCATTACCTACATGATATTGCCGTTAGTTCCACGATACGCCGCTCTGGGACGAATAGGTAACTGGCATCTGAATAACTAATAGGCGCCCTTGCAAGTGGTTTAAAACCATCAAACTTAATACCTACATGATGGTACCGTTAGTTCCACAATCCACGGCTACACACTTAGCCCAGAAGGTGCAAATTACGCCTCTACGGGGTGTAAATGGCTTGTCCCAGGGCTAACACCCTTTTGGGTGTGAATTAACACCTTCTCCGAAAGGTGTAAATTTACACCTTCTCGAAATTTCCCCCATTTTTGCTCACATTACACCTTCCATGGGTGTTGATTCACACCTTCTGATTAAAATTTGCACCTTCCAGACAAATTTATAAGCATATTTTTGGGGGAACCCAGCATCCCATGGGTGTTTATTTACACCTTTTGACCACAACTAAACCTTCCAGTGGTGTTAATTTACACCTTTTCAACAGAATGACGCCTTCTTTGGGTGTTCATTCACGCCTTTTGAGCAAATTTGAATCATCTAGGGGTGCGAAAATACACCTTCTGGTGATCATTCCATCTTCCAGGGGTGTTAAATCACACCTTATTAGTAAGAATTACACCTTTCTTTGGTGTTAATTTACACCTTTTGACCGAGATTACACCCTTCTGGGTGTTTATTTACACCTTTTGGCCAAAATTAAACCTTCTAGAGGTGCTAAAATACACCTTCTGGAGACGATTCCATCTTCCAGGGGTGTTAAAACACACCCATTTCGTGAGAATTACACCTTCAAAAGGTGTTAATTTGCACCTTTTTAGTGAGAATTAGTGGTGTTCGTACCACCCAGTAATGGCTCTTGGTTGAGGTACACAATAAGAACATTAACACAAAATATATGTATGATATATTTTATTAAGGAAATCACAAAAAACACATTTACATTTGTCTTTTCATGTTAGCCCTCCCTGATATCATAGTTCATTCTCAATTCCTGGAAGCACAAAGTTCAAACGATTAAAAATACAAGCATCCCAACCCAACCTAAATTGAGCACGTTATGTTCATGTCACTTATGCCTCCAACTTTCACCCGCCTACAGATATCGTATAACTATTTATATACACACAAGTCTTTACCCCCGCCCACTAAAGCACAAACAATTTAAAGCACAAAATTCACAAGCAACCCAACCCAACCCAAATTCAGCATGTCCTGTTGCATATGACAGCGACCCCCCCACCCCCCTCCTCACCTCATCCCATAGTACGGACATCAAACAGCTATAATATATGGAGTGGAGATTTGCACATAACCTTCTGTGGTGCCTTAGCGTCTGTGACCGAAAATCGAAAACTCTGAGAGTAGGGTATTACAGGTAACAAAGATGGCAATGACACTGGGTGGGGGAGTTGTTGGGGGGGTGGGGGGGGGGGGGGGGGGGGAGTGAGGATAACTGTCATGGAATGCTTTTGTACATAACCTGCTGGGGTGCCCTGGCCTCTGAGACCGAAAATCAAAAACTCTCAGAGAGTAGGGTATAACAGGTAACAAAAATGGCAATGACACTTGATTGGGAGTTGAGGGGGGGGGGGGGGGGACAAGCGGTAAAATATACACATTAATATGTGTCCGAATGTTCATAACAGGGGTTTTATTAGAAGGCGACAATTTTTGGGACTACTTTCAACAGGGCAGCCACCTACTTTGCTTAGTTGTCTGTATTACTCAATGTTAAATGCCATAATAATAGCCTGCTACTTTGGTGAATTGCCACCTACTTGAAAAGTTAATGAAACCCTTACGTAAGTATGATACAGCGTCATGGTTCAAGAATGTTTTTCTGTAAGTGAGAAGTAGCTCTTACTGCTTCTGTAACTTTGTCACCGTCCTGATAACGGTAGGTCTTGGCCTTGTACAGGTCAACTTAGGAAAAAACAGTTTGAGTGATGTTAAGGAGTTGTTAACTTTCTCGTTGTAGCGTATATTGAAAAACCAATATGCCGCGAGCAGGCACTTCAATCCCAGCAGGAGATCTGTCTTGTCAAAAAGCTTCTGCTCCTCCACATAGACAGAGATGGTATCTGTGGTCTCCATATTGGAACCCTGGTGGACAATAATTGGTGTCATAACAGCAGGAGTTATCTGAGAGTAACATAAAAGATATATAAGCATATGGGACTGATAGTATTCTTCAATCATAATCTTTTACCATCATGACCATATCGTGTGTACAGGTAGGTGTCAGTTGTACGCTGGACAGGCTTAAAAAATATCAAACCAAGCCAAATTCCAATTCGAACCAGCAACGCTCATTACTAAGTTATATATTTACATACACGTAATATAGGGGAAAAGAGAAGAAATGCAGTTTCCGCCTTCAACGCCCTTCTTTTTGGATCAGCATGGTTAGGTCTGATTTAAAATGGTCCACAATGACTGGCACCACAGCAATGGCCAGTTGACCTGTATGAGAAAAAGAATCCATATTAAATTAAATGAGGAAAAATGCATCTTGACAGCTCCATCCAGCCTGAAGGCAGTTTCAGCTAATTATCTCCCTTTGATTCAAATTACAATAAACAACCCATTCAGGGATAAAATGTGTAGGAAAGTGATATTTTTTTTTTTACTGATTATGAGCATGGGAGTATTTCCCCTTTCTCTGTCAAGTAAAATCTACTCACATTGTGAGAAGAACATCGCCTGGAAAAGGCCATCAATAATTCTCCGCCTCCGAGCTGTGGAAGGGTCTGTTTGCTTTTCGAGTGTCTGAGTGACGTCTGTATCAAAGGCTGGCAGAGCAAAGTTCAATGGCTCTTGACCAAGAGTATGTGTACTGCTGCTGTGTCCAATCCTACAACCAGTAAGAACCACAACTGATACACTTTCCACAATGTAAATGATACTTATCATCTTATACATTAAAGTTCCATTTTTATTAACTGGAAATATACACAGAAACAAATAGTAAATTTATGTTTTGAAATGTCAATCCCACAATGTTAATGATACTTATCACCTTATGCATTAAAGTTCCATTTTTATTAACTGGAAATATACACAGAAACAAATAGTAAATTATGTTTGAAATGTCAATCCCAACAGAGTAGTCGAGCCCAGCCCAAGTAACTGAATCAAGTTTACATTCTTTGGAAAAGAAACAAAACTACGGTAATCAGACTGTATGAAAATTGACTTACACAGTTGATTGTTCAAGTTGAGAATGCATTTCCACGGTGTCACTTGGACCAGTGTCTGTGCTTTCCTGAAATTGGGGAAAATATAAATTTTTCAACTGCGGTTTAAGGACGCACATAAGTAACTGGCTATATCCTGCGTAGTCTGCATAGAAACAGGGTAAGTCAAATATACATGTATCCACATATTCATTGAACTGAGACGATTGATCACAGTGTAGCTACAAAACCAGAAGTGAATAATAATTATAAGACATAGTCGAGTGGCTTACCGTAAAATAATCGAAAGTTATTTACATTTGTGACAAAAGTATTATCTTTTGCATGCTGATTTGTGATCGTTCCAGGACCCAGAAAATCTGCGGCTGCAAGCTGAACTCTGCATGGGATGGGTTTTATGTTGTAATTTGGAAAGGGAGGGGGGATTAAAATGTGTTGACTTGACCCTACCTGGCCTGGCGCTATCTCCGGAACGACAAAAAATGGAGAGCTGAAACTCAGTGACTTTATAGTTTATTATATTGGGATCATTTTGAGCCTATTTGCATAACCCCCCGAGCAGAGGATCATGGAAACATTCAAGATGGCGGCCACGTGGAGTCCCAGAAAAGGGATGTGTTTTCATATTTCTTCAAAATTGCTGCTTTTTCTCGACGAAAAGCGGGCAAACCCTATTTTATTCCACATCTCATTAATATTTACTAATTTATCATGCAGATATTTAGGAGAAATTGCATAAATAAAAAATCAGAAAATCTGACTGAAAAATCTACCAAAAAATGCCGTTTTTGAAAATGACGTCACTGTGACGTCATCAAAGTGGCCATCTTCGATTTTGTTCACATTTTCCGGTAGAGGTTGACCCAAGGGTATAGTGAGGTAAGTTTCAGCCCTCTAGCTCAAGAGGTAAGAAAAATAATTAGAGGGGAGCCATTTCGCCCCTCTCCCCCTAAGGTCACAACAGATCCCAAGAAGCCCAGGCCAGATAGGGTTAAACTAACCACCTACCCTTTCTACGCATTTCTATTTCATATGGTGAAAACTTTACATAAAAGGCACATGATACTGATGTTCAGTATATGTACCGTGACAATATAGTCCAGCTCTGATGAATTCAAAATGGTCACCAACTTGAGAATTATGTTTGGACATTTTCATCAGTTTAACACAATTTTTTACCGAGATACAATAAACAGCAACCTATCTCTTATATTTTGTGGGGTTAATACATCACAGTCTAATTAGTTCACTTTATCAGCTGCCATAACCTTTTAATGAAAAAATAATGTTTTATTCACCACACACTCAGTTTACGTACAGTATATCGGTGCATGTAAACATTCAGGAAGATTGTGAAATCTGTAAACAACGCACTGCCTAGATTATCTCTGCAGTTAGGTACCCTGGTGTGCGCATGCCTACGATGACGTCACATCTGAGCTCTGCCCTCCAAGAGCTCCAAGCTCAGACTCCAACAGCCCCGAGCGCTCCGATCAAAGAGCTCTGCCCTAGCGGAGCTACCACCACCACCGAGCGATGACGGGCGTCAACGCTTGGGGGTGGTGGTGTGTGGTGGTGGTGGTGTCTGTACATATAGGGATTATCAGTCCATATGTATTGGTCGACTAATCAAAATTTCGCCACCACTCGTACTGATGACGTCGCCAATGACGTCGCAGATGACATGGGAATCACTCAAGTCGTGGTCTACACCACGAGAGCTTCAAGATGACACCCTACACTTCATCTTTGGATGAGATATAGAACCTCAATCTCTCAAATATATCCCTATGCACCTCAAGAATGACCACCCTATTTTCTACGCCCCAAATGTGCAAACAAGTGTTTCAGGACATGCTGCCATTACAGTATCCTTGCCTGCCTGAAGACGCTTAGACCAAAAGCCATTATGACCGAAGATTAAACTTTCTCAAATGACGATTTCTAATTGGAAGAGCCTACTTGAATTTTAAACATCTGTGACCTCTGTGCCGTCACTTCGGGATACGCTGAGGTAACTCTACCAGGTAGCTAGAGCGAACATGGCCACCTCTCCCAAACGCGCTTGTTTGCACCCCCGAACGTCCCCTTTCTCTACTACTCCCAAATGATCTTTAAATAGAACAGGGGTTTCCCAGAAAATTCCCAGATGAATTAACCCTGACAGTTTCTGATTTCTGTAACACTAAACTGGGTTAATTTAGTTGACTTTTATTTACCCGAAATTGAGAGACTACACTATCTCAACAACATTCTCCTTTCTATGACTCCGTGTGACCAGTAAATGGTGCGAGTCAGGAGTGGGATTTGAACCCACGCCCGCATCTGCAGACCAGTATACCCATACCCCAGGGAAGACAATTTCATAGATCTTGAGACTGGCACCTTAGACCACTCGGCCATCCTGACCAAAGCTGGTTATCGTGGTCATAATGATTCATATATTGTGCTATATTTGTACAACGGTTTTGCAACATGGCGAAGAATAACGAAACAGGTGTGTGTCAGAAGTGGGATTCGAACCCACGCCCCAAATATGTAGACTGGCGCCTTAGACCACTCGGCCATCCTGACCAACGTTGATTATGATGAACATAAAGAGTCATATATAGTGCTACATTTTGTTACATGCTTTTACATGTCACGGTGTGTACGCCGTGAATGCCCTTATGGCTGCACTGATTGGCTACTTCCCCAGCCTGCCGATTGACTGATATATGCACGTTAGGTCGTTAGGATAAGGCGTTGAGACGGGTGTTAAGGTGTTGAGACGGGCGTTAAGGCATACGGATAGGGCGTTAAGCCGTAACAACGGGCGCTGACGAGCGTCACTGCATTTTGATGAATTAGTGACAATTCCATAAAATATCTAGAAAATCAGAGCTTCTGAGCTACTTCACCAGGGCGTTGAAGCGTTAAGCTTGGCGTTGGCGGTCGTTGCTCCAAGATGACACTTCACATGACGCATTCGGTCCACGGATGGCCCATCTCTACCCCAAACACTTTCCTTCACACCCCCATTAGACCCACTTTGGGTACTACACCTACTAATGACGTCAACAATGACATCACAGATGACATGGACATCCCTGAAGTCATAGTCTACACCACGAGAGCTTCATCTCGCACGATACATTCGAACCATGGATGGTCCATCTCTATCTCAAACACCTTCCTTCGCACCACCCAAAATGCCCACTTTGGGTACTACTACTGCTGACGTCAGCAATGACGTCACATATGACATGGACATCCCTCAAGTCGCGGTTTACATCACCAGAGCTTCACTTTGACACCTCACACTACGCATTCACCATATAGTCTGAAAAATGATATATTTTGAACTCATAATTACATCTGCTGATTACACAGCTTGTTACAGTTAGAAAAATCGTGGTGGTTTATTTCAAGAACCTTACTTTGACGATATTCTGTATTTTAGCCTACATCTAAAGTATAAACGTCAAAAAGACGTCACGGTGACGTCACACTTGTGAATTTTTTTTGCAGCCACAGATTTTTCAAGAGAGTGACCCTAGGGGATCCTCTGGTGAAAAAATCATGCTTTTCTCACTTAGGTAAATATAATTTCACTAAGCCACCTCACTATTAATAAAATTAGCAAAGGTTCCGGTCAGATTTCACTATACTAGGTTATTTGATTAGTTTTGCCATAATTAATGATTATATTTTCATGATCTGTGAATAACAGTGATTCACTTCCAAACAATGCTTTGTGGTGCGAATACATTGGGTATCGTATGGAATATCAAAGACGGGGTAGACATCACAGGAGAACACGAATCATTGATACCTTATCAGTACGCTGTGGAACATTGTGAAATGCTCCGTCTGTTGTCGTATGCTGTAATATCTTGATTTTGGACTTATCGGGTATCTCATCCTATTCCTCGAGGTCCACGAACTCTTCAAAATCAGCATCATACAACTGGAAAATAAATAAATCACATTTAACTAAGTGCCGCAAACAATCTATCAGTCAATCTGTCTCATATACCCACGAAACTAAGCCGTCATATACCCCCGAAACTAAGTCGTAGGGGCCGAAGAGAACCTACAAATTACAACATATATAAGGGAAGTGGGAAGAGGTGCCGACATACTGACTGCGTCACATGACTTCACAGAATAGTCCTCTGGTTAACCTATTCTAAAGCACATGCCAAGAACCGATCCTCCAGTCCAGCCCAGCTCTTTTTAAACATCATATAATTCTGGTTTCATATTAATAAAATTATATGGGTAAATAGTAAGGGTGAATAGTGCCTCAAAATATCCCAAGCATATCGTTCCATGGTGATCCAAGTGTTCCACTGGGCGTAATTAACTATTCCTATTACACTGTGTACTAAAATTCACTATAAGTATACCGCATTAAACTGAGCAAAGCTATCACTGAACAAATTTACGCCGCCATATTGGATTCGCATTCAGGCAAATGAACTCCCACTTTTTATGTGAGCTGAGCATTTTGGAGCACATTTTCAACAGTGACGTGTTCGAGGTAGTTGCACTCCTATCTAATGAAGATAATACTAACAAATATGTGCGACTATAGTGGGCTAAATCGACACGATTTCGCAAAGTTTGAAACAAACCTTTCCCGAAGAAATCAAACCGCCCTCCATTTTCTCCCACGTGATCCTTGTGCGCATGCGCATTGACTAGTATCATTTATAACCTGGTTCCCGAACACAATGGTATAGGGTAACAAGCACCTACATAATCGGGGCACCAGGCTAACCAGTTCTGACTCGTTTCTATCTCATATAGGGGTCTACTATTGATGACATTTAAACAGAATTTCTATAGTTTTAAGCGTCACTAAGTTGATTGGGTCGAACAATCTGTCTGAGCAGATTATATTAATCAAATTTTGCAAAAGTGTATGTTATCATAGCACCGTATTTTGTCGCATGTATGTTAATTTGACAAAGTTTCGAGCTTGTTCTGTTCTGTTGGCAGAAGTTGAATGAAATACCGTGAGCGAAAGAAAATACTCAATCGAGTCACAATTTTAGCACAGTTGAAACTATGTTTCGATCACTGGTTCCGACAGTATAAGAAATATATTCTCCGATATAAATTGTCTGTAAGATGTAACATTTTCTTCACCCTCTAAATACATACCTGTTTACATGTATCTCCCTGCTCCGACATGGCATATTTACCTGGAAGGTTACGTCGTTAATGCCAATTAGATCAGCTAAGGTAGCATTCTGTGAAATGTGATCTTTAAGGTCCGACAGGCTGGGAGTTGCAAAAGGTAAAGCGAATTTCTTTCGGTTGTCACCGATCAACAGCAGGCAAGTCGCCATCTCGCAAAAAGTCCACTTTGATGGATAGAACGAGCGACGTGAAAAAACGGCTGTGCGCAATTTATCGTAATGGAAGTTTGTTTTGAAGTAATATCGCGTCGGCTTATATTGGAAATGGTGGACAACATGGGAAGCGAAGCCATGCTTATTTACAAATTCATGAACAATAGAAGCGATGCATATATTGTTAGGCATTGGCAGAATAAACTCAAAAACTAATTGAGCAATAGAATCATCACCGATATGTATAGTTTAACCAAAACTTTGCGTTAGCGATAAAAGAGATATGAGATAAAGGCAGGCCGCGGATTATGATTATGTTGTGTTAAAAGGGGTCGTTTCCGGACAGGATGGTAACCATTACTTTATCAAGTAATAATTTGTGACGATAATGGCATAATTGTTAATGGGTAACATGCACAACAAGTTGTCATGATTATCACTTCGAACCGTTTAGTCCATTTCACACCTTCCTGTCTCAGTGAATCAATCAAAGCCTATAATTTGTACAGTTTCCGTTGTATTCACTGCTTATTGTGCAAATCCCCCCATTGGAATGAAGTTGAAAATCACTTTATCTGATAGCTAAGCAGTTATCAGCACTGTAGATATCGATCTCATAACTTCCTACATTGGTCGACAAACAACGTGCTTTTGTCGACTCTGCATGATACATAATATTTACTATACTGTTGATATTCAAAACCCCAGAACGTCCCCCCCCCCTGTAGTCTTGGGCTCAACCTTGAGTGAGAACACTAGAGCGGCTGTTCAATTTTCACTCCCTCGTAAAACCGACTGGGGGATTGACTCTTATGGTCAGCAGCTCGTTTTTTTATAATATTTCTGTTGGAATTTTTGCTCAAATGTTAGAGAGACTGGTCAAATTGTTAGATCCATTGATTTAATTTTGTGTAGAAAGTTGGGGTGCTTGAAAATTTTGATGGTTACCGTAAGCATGACAAGGAAGTACATTTCCTCAACATAGAAATTAAGTTCCAAATGTGTATGGAAAATTAAGTATTTACACCTTTTTAACACCTTTCAATAAATTTACACCTTTACGGGTGTAAAATCAGGGTTGAAATCAATCTTCATACATTTGCACCGTTTCTACTTCCTAAGGGTGTAAACATGAACCCAGAAGGTGTAAACGTTTGATTTACACCTTTTTTGCACCTTTTTTACACCTTCTGAGCTTAGAGTGTAGGGGGCAAACAGGTAACCGGCATCTGAATAATTAACTGGGCTGGTAGACACCCTTGCATGTTGTTTAGAGCCACAAAACTTGGAACACGTACTGCGAGACAATACATACGTGATGCAATCTAATTAAAATTAAATCCTATCTGCTCCGCCATTTGGATATGTCGCTTGTAGGATCTAACCGGCTTGCACTAAAACGAGTGTCAACCAATCCCAAGAACTCTTGGAAGGAAACATAATAGTACGGACTTTTTGGTTGGCTCAGCCGAACTGGCGGGGTATCTTCTGATGTTGCTGCGTTCCTACCAATTTGGCGCCATAATGCGGGGTAGAGATATGGACTAGGCCTTAGCATAAACCTTGGGTTGAAGCGGAGACAATGACCCTATCCTCCCCTACTCGACTGCAAGTAAAGTAGTCCAAATGCGACCGAGACGTCATAAGATTATTAAATATTCGTGACCTGGAGCTCCGAACACCAAAAATTGAAATCAGTAAGATCCTACATAGCGACATATACGATTGGGGAGCATTGATACGATATTAATTTATAACGATTGCTACATGATGGTACCGTTAGTTTCACAATGCACCGCTAGCGGCCGAATAGGTAACTATCATCTGGATAAGTATTTGGGCTGGTAGACACCTTTACATGTGATTTACAGCCATCAAACTTGGTACACATCTACCAGGAGACAATATCTACATGATAGTACCGTTAGTTCTACAATCTGCCGCTACGGGGTGAGTAGCTTACTGGGATTTGATTAGTAACTGGGCTGGTAGGCACCCTTGCAGGTGGTTAAGAGCCACCAAACATGATGGTACAAACAAAGAACTTGAATGTTCACATCTTATTTTCAATCTCCCCTTCACAAGAAAACGATTGATATAAACATTAACATGATCAAAATATATGATTTTATGGGTATGCTAATTGTTCAAGTACCGTAGTACTCCTATACAGGACTGTTATCTAGAGGAATTTGCCATCAACGTTTGTACATGTGAAAGGTAAAGACATCCCTCAAACATACCAGGATCCGAAATTACACAAAATTCGAGAGCTGTAATTCCATAACGTTGCCTAGTTGCATGATCCCCCAAACGGAGGATCATGGATAAATTCAAAATGGCGCCCATGTTGGGTACCAGAAAAGGGATGTTTTCGTCATTTTCTTCAAAATTCCTTCTTTTCTGCGCGAAAGGATGCTGAAAGCTATTTTATATCACATCAAATCATTTTATACTAAGTTATCACGGGTTATTTGCTAAGAAAGCACACAAATAACAAATAAAAAATCGTCCAAAAATGCCTTTTTGAGAATTACGTCACTGCGACATCATCATGACGACCATCTTGGATTCCTTTATTTTTTATATACAGTCGTTCGTGGGAATAGAACCCACAAATCATTAAATCCGCGGAGTTTCTCTTACAATCTGATATATGCTGAGACATTATGTCATACATCAAGGAAATTTAATCATTCTCTGAACGTTGTTATGCGCGCATCTAGCCTAGTGATATTCTCGGGATTCACGTGACATCACCTCCCGTTTTGCACACGGCGCGCACAGGTCGAAAACTGTGTGAGCCATAAGCCAACTACAGATGGCAGCCATCATGATGTGCAACGGAGTTAAATGTGAAATGGTGCAGCTCTATGAGAAATGGATGTTTCTTGCTGGCTTTTGGGGTTTTCTAGCCGACCTAAGAGGGAAAAGAACAAGTCATTCTTCCGATTTCCTGCAAAAACAATAACCCACCAAGCCGACAAGAAAAAGACTGTATCCAGAAAACGGCGAGCGAAATGACTACTTACATTTTACCTGTAAATTATCAATAAAACATTTAAATGTTTTAATCCACAACAGCCATAATGTATACAAACTGTTTTCAAAGTTTTCAACTTGAAACAATTTCTGCTGGGTTTATTGGGCGATTGTTTGTGCTTAATCTCTTATCAATTCTAAACACCTTCAGCGAAATTATCAGCATGGTGTTTCGTCCCATGAACTTTATTGGACGTTCAGCCCCGAACCTTGGCATTATTAGTAAAATGGCCTCAAAAACAGCAAATAATTCACATTGAATAATGCAATATGTGTACGTGGGGTGGGGGAAACGGAAATCAGAAGGGTAGACTGCATTTTACAAAATAATTTGATAGTTCAAATTGAGGTAATGAATATTGGCAACACAAATTCTACCTATGTTTATATCATTTTTAGAAATGATAGTATATTTTCTTATTTTAACCGCAATCGCTGTGAAAGGAATACGTGATTTACACCGAAATGGAAACTGAAAGTAAACCCTCGTAAACAGAGTAAGACCTTTCGCGATAAATTGACATTTATCCTTGCAACTGTGATGGAAACACGTTTTCGTCTACTGTGTGTGATACTCCGGGCTCACCATGGCGAAGTCTTTGATGAAGGAAAATCATCGATGTTGATTAATTGGAAGAATTAAGAGCTGAAACGTTCCACGTGCGAAGACTGACATGTAATTCTGCTGTTTTGGGTGAAAATACATTTCTATGAGCTGTTCTGCTTCTAGAGCGTGCGTGCAATGCGCACCAGACTCTTAAATATTTTACACATTCGGCAGTACTAACAAAATTGTACGTAGCTGATTCTCTAATTTAATTTAGACTTTCATCTTTCGACAGGAAGTAATCTATTTCAGGTGCAATAAGGTGGCAAACTTCTTGTCAAACAGTATCCGTCAAAATTTCAAGCCTTGCGCGCCTCTACACAGGAGGTGCTAATTTTGCTGTTTTCTCTGCCCGCTGAAAACAGCGCTAAGGCCCCACAAATAGTCCCCCGCCGAGGCATGTTATCGAGCAGCGAATCGAAATAAAATTTGCAGTTGAATAGAACAAATACCACACTCGTCACTGGTACCAACGGCTTTCCATTAATCGTCACAACGAAGGCGGAAGAAAATCTAGAAAATTCTGGTCTTTAGCAGATAATACGTCTAGGGACTTTTTTTAGGTGGGTAATTCTCATTCGATCAATTTGATATCCGATACGGGCTTGCATCATTCAACTGCCCAGAAGCTTGAAAGATTTCACGTGTTTTCATCAGATACTTTGCGCGCTATATGATTTTTGCTATATGTACCCCCATCCAAATACAACAGTTTTCACCTAGCTTAAGCGCATATCTCGGCTTGGCGATCAGGCCCGGGTTTGTAGAGATACCATAACAAACGCTATCATTAGTTCTTGAATGGATGGTCCATACATTCCTACATATTCGGAAACATGTTACGAGCGTGTTAGTCCTCTCATTGAATTAGCGTTATTTTTGCGATACGATAAGCTTGAAAAAGCTAATTTTCGACAATTTTGTGGATTAAAGTTGATTTTTTTAAAACCAAAAGCGTGAAACTGGCGAATTTAGTTATATATTTACTAGAAATGTTTTCTCTACAAATAGATGCCCAAAAGTGCCAATTCGAAAGGAGGGGAATGCAAGTAATATTACGAAATCTGTCCCAACTCAACCCCCCCCCCCCCATGCCAGGCGTATACATTCAGGATGATCCCCCTCCCCCCGGTTTATGTCAGACGTTAGCCAAAATCGAACAAATATATCTGAACCAGATATTGTATTATTGCATGCAGAAGGAGTCCATGTATTTGTTATAAACTTGTATAATTATTTCAGGTTTCTGAGTTCCACTATGAGTGAAGAAATAGCAACTGGTGCAGGCAAAAAAAATTCTAAAAAGGAGGATAGTCCAGTTAAATCTATTCTGTAATATCTGTATCTGACAACTTAAGCAGCCTCAACCGGGTTTCTGATCATTCTGTTATACCATGAGACTGATTGGATCAGTACTAATATCGGCCAGTTCATCTTGAGACAGATAGAGCCATTACAATGATCACACGTTCTCACCAGAACCAGCATTTTCGATCATTTTAGCATTTCAGCGAGGCACCAGATGATGCAAATCCACAAAATACTAAAATAACTCAGTCCATTCAGTATTACTTGAAAATTTATCTTGGTCTTAATGATTTGAGGCGCAAACAGCTGCAAAACGGCACGAGCAGCCTATTTTAATCAGTAAAAACACACAACAAATATACCCCCACCCCCTTAACGAAACGACCCCACCCGATCTCAACCCCCACATTGAATGGAATCTTCCCCAACTCACCCCTCCCCCCATGCCAGGCGTATAAATTCAGGATGACCCCCCAGTTTATGTCAGACGTTAGCCTAAATCAAACAAATCTCTCTGAACTCGATATCGTATTATAGCAGGCAGCGGGAGTCCAGGTATTTATTATAAACCTGTATAATTATTTCAGGTTTCTGAGTTCCACTATGAGTGAATAAATATCCACTGGAGAAGGCAAAAAAATATTCTAAAATGGAGTATAGTCCAGTTAAATCTATTCTTTAATGTATGTATCTGACAATTTAAGCAGCCTCAACCGGGTTTCTGATCATTCTGTTATACCATGAGACTGATTGGATCAGTACTAATATCGAGCAATTCATCTTGAGACAGATAGAGCCATTACAATGATCACACGTTCTCACCAGAAACCAGCATTTTCGATCATTTTAGCATTTTAGCGCGGTACCAGACGATGCAAATCCACAAAATACTAAAATAACTGAGTCCATTCGGCAAACAGCTGCAAAACGGCACGACCGGCCTATTTTAATCAGTAAAAACACACAACAAATATACCCCCACCCCCTTACGAAGCGACCCCACCCGATTTCAACCCCCACATCGAATGGAATCTTCCAAATTCCCACCAAACAATGAATAATTTAAGCCACGGCGCCAGGTTATCTATAGAGACCCCATATTTCGACACTTCACCCTTCAACGGATCGGGACTTTTTTAGGATTACAAGCGTCTAGTCCGTCATTCATAATCCAGCCGTCGTCCATTAGAGAATATCCGCGTCCATAATCCAAAGACCTATTCCATTTCCATATAACAGTATTAGCACCAAATTCAAAAAGACAAAAGTAGGAGTCTTACGCCTATTAGGTGGGTCATTTTCATCCGATCATCCTGATATCAGATATAGGCTTGCATCATTCAATTGCCCGGAAGCTTGAACAATTTCACCTGTTTTCATCAAACACTTTGCGCGCTATATGGTTTTTGCTACATGTACCCCCATCCAAATACAACAGTTTTCACCTAGCTAAAGCGCATATCTGGGCTTGGCGATCAGGCCCGGCTTTGAAGAGATACCATAACAGATGCTATGATTAGTTCTTGAATGGATGGCCCATATATCCCTACATATTCGGAAATATGTTACGAGCGTGTTAGTTCTCCCATTGAATTATGGTCATTTTGCGATACGATACGCTTGAAAACTAATTTTCGGTAATTTTGTGCATTAAAGTTGTTTTTTTTTTAAATCAGAAGCGTGAAACTATCAAATTTAGTCATATATTAACCAGGGATGTTTCCTCTACAAATAGATGCCCAAAAGTGCCAATTCGAAAGGAGGACACTGTAAATAATATTACGAAATCTGTTCCCACCCCCATGTCAGGAGTATAAATTCAGGATGACTATTCCGGTTTATGTCGGACATTAGCCAAGATCAAATAAACCTTTTTGAACCAGATATTGTATTATTGCTATTATTGCAGGCACAAGGAGTCCAGATATTTATTATAAACTTGGATAGTTATTTAAGGTTTCTGAGTTCCTATATGAGTGAATAAATAGCCACTGGTGCAGGTAAAAAAAATCCAAAAATGAAGGATACTCCAGTTAAAACAAGTCTGTAATGTCTATATCTGACAATTTAAGCAGCCTCAGACGGGTCTCTAATCATTCTGTTATACCATGAGACTGATTGGATCAGTACTAATATCGGCCAGTACATCCTGAGACAGATAGGGACATTACGATGATCACACACGTTCTCAAGTTAAACCCGCATTTCCGATCATTTTAGCATCTCAGCGAGGCACCAGATGATGCAAATCCACAAAATACTAAAATAACTCAGTCCATTCAGTATTACTTGACAATTTATCTTGGTCTTAATGCTTTGAGGCGATAAACAGCTGCAAAACGGCACGAATAGCCTATTTTAATCAGTAAAAACACACGACAAATATACCCTCATCCCCTTAAAGAAACGACCCCTCCCGATTTCAACCCCGGCATTGAATGGAATCTTCCGAAGTCCCACCATACAATGAATAATTTAAGCCACGATACCCAATTTCGCGGTGTATACCTTACCTAGAGTCCATTTTCCAACACATTTTCATCATATGCTTTCAGAAAATGCTGATCTAATAGGTATCAAACTCCCAACTAATTTACACGTTCGACTTTTTAAACAAAATTGTACGTCGCTGATTCCCTAATTGAATTTAGACTTTCATCTCTCGATAGGAAGTGGTTTATTTCAAGTGCTACAAGGGGACAAACGTTTTGTCAAACCTTATCTGTCAAAATTTCAAGCTGTTCTCGACTCTACACACGAGGTCCTAATTTTGCCGTTTTCTCTGGGTGCTGAAAGCAGTGCTCAGGCCTCACAAATAGTTCCCCGGCGAGGCATGTTATCGAGCAGTGAATCGAAATAAAATTTGCAGTTGAATAGAACAAATACCATACTTGTCACTGGTACCAACGGCTTCCATTAATCGTCACAACGAAAGCGGAAGAAAATCGAGAAAATTCTTGTCTTTGGCAATGATTACGTCTAGGGGTTAGCAGATCGGGATTTTTTTAGGAGCCTTACGCCTATTAAGTGGGTCATTTTCATCCGATCATTCTGATATCAGACATAGACTTGCATTAGTCAACTATCCGGAAGCTTGAAAAATTTCCCGTGTTTTCATCAGATACTTTGCGCGCTATATGGTTTTTGCTACATGTACCCTCATCCACATACAACAGTTTTTACCTAGCTAAAGCGGATATATGGGTTTGGCGATCAAGCCCGGGTTTGTAGAGATACCATAGCAAACGCTATGATTAGTTCTTGAATGGATTTCCCATATACTCTTACATATTCGGAAAGATGTTACAAGCGTGTTAGTCCTCCCATTAAATTATTTTCATTTTTGCGATACGAGACCCTTGAAAACGCTAATTTTGGTTAATTTTGTGGATTAAAGTTGATTTTTTTAAATCAGAAGCGTGAAACTGTCGAATTTAGTTACATATTAACCAGGAATGTTCCTCCACAAATAGATGCCCAAAAGTGACACTTCGAAAGGAGGACACTGCAAATAATATTACGAAATCTGTTCCCACCCCATGTCAAGCGTATAATTTCAGGATGACCTTTCTGGTTGATGTCAGACGTTTGGCAAGATCAAACAAATCTTTCTGAACCGGATACTGTATTATTGCAGGCACAGAGAGTCAAGGTATTTATTATAAACTTGTCTAATTATTTCAGGTTTCTGAGTTTCACTCCGCTGGTGCAGGTAAAAAATCCAAAAATGGAGGATAGTCCAGTTAAAACTTGTCTGTAATGTCTGTATCTGACAAGTTAAGCAGCCTCAGCCCGGCCTCTGATCATTCTGTTATACCATGAGGCTGATTGGATCAGTACTGATATTGGCCAGTTCATCTTGAGACAGATAGGGACATTACAATGATCGCAAGTTCTCAGCATTAGCCAGCATTTTCGATCCTTTTAGCATTTCAGCGAAGCACAAGATGATGTAAATCCACAAAATACTAAAATAATTCAATCCATTCAGTATTACTTGAAAACATATCTTGGTCGTAAAGATTTGGGACGGTAAACAGCTGCAAAACAGCAAGAACAGCCGATGATTTTAATCAGTAAAAACACACAACAAATATCCACCCATCCCCTTAACGAAACGACCCCACCCGATCTCAACCCCACGTTGAATGGAATCCTCCAAAGTCCCACCAAAACAATGAATAGTTCAAGCTACGATGCTCAATTTAGCGGTGTTTACCTTATCTAGAATCCATTTTCCAACACAGTTTCCTCAAATGGTTTCAGAAAATGCTGATCTAATAGGCATCAGACTCCTAAATAATTTACACGTTCGGCAGTATTAACAAAATTGTACGTCACTGATTCCCTACTCGAATGTAGACTTTCATCTCTCGACAGAAAGTAGTTTATTTCGAGTGCTACAAGGTGACAAAGTTCTTGTCAAACATTATCTTTCAAAATTTCAAGCTGTGCGCGCCTCTACACACGAGATCCTTATATTGCTGTTTTATCTGCCTGCTTAAAACGGGGCCCAGGGCCCACAAATAATCTCCCGATGAGCCATATTATCCATTAATCGTCACAACGAAAGCGGAAGAAAAACGAGAAAATGGTGGTCTTTAGCAATGATTACGTCTAGGAGTTAGCGAATCGGGTTTTTTTTCGGAGCCTTACGGCTATTAGATGGGTCATTTTCATCCGATCATTCTGATATCAGATATAGGCTTGCATCATTTAATTGCCCAGAAGCTCGAAAAATATCACAGTTTTTACCTAGCTAAAGCGCATATCTAGGCTTGGCGATCAGGCCCGGGTTTGTAGAGATGCCATAAAAAAGGCTATGATTAGTTCTTGAATGAATGACCCATATATTCCTACATAATCGGAAACATGTTACAAGCCTGTTAGTCCTCCCATTGAATTATGGTCATTTTTGCGAGACGAGGCGCTTGAAAACGCAAATTTTCGGTAATTTTGCAGAATCAGAAGCGTGAAACTGGCGAATTTAGTTATATATTTACTAGGAATGTTTTCTCTACAAATAGATGCTCAACAGTGCCAATTCGAAAGGAGGGGACTGCAAATAATATTACGAACTCTGCCCCAAATCATCCCCCCACATGCCAGGCGTATAAATTCAGGATGACCCCCCACCCCCCGGTTTATGTCAGACGTTTGCCAAAATCAAACAAATCTATCTGAACCAGATATTGTATTATTGCAGGCAGAGGGAGTCCAGTTATTTATTATAACCTTGTATAATTATTTCAGGTTTCTGAGTTCCACTATGAGTGAATAAATAGCCACTGGTGCAGGCAAAAAAGAAAAAAAAATGGAGGATAGTTCAGTTAAATCTATTCTGTAATGTCTGTATCTGACAACTTAAGCAGCCTGAGCCCGGTTTCTGGTCGTTCTGTTATACCATCAGACTGATTGGATCAGTACTAATATCGGCCAGTTCATCTTGAGAGAGATAGAGCCATTACAATGATCACACGTTCTCACCAGAAACCAGCATTTTCGATCATTTTAGCATTTCAACGAGGCACCAGATGATGCAAATCCACAAAATACTAAAATAACTCAGTCCATTCAGCAGTACTTGACAATTTATTTTGGTCGTAAACATTTGAGACTGTAAACAGCTGCAAAACGGCACGAACAGCCGATATTAATCAGTAAAACACACACCAAATATTCCCCCACCTCCAAAATGAACGACCCCACCCGATCTCAACCCCCACATTGAATGGAATCTTCCAAATTCCCACCAAATAATGAATAATCTAAGCCACGACACCACGTTATGTATAGAGACCCCATATTTCGACACTTCACCCTTCAACGGATCGGGACTTTTTTAGGAGTCTTACATCTATTAGGTGGGTCATTTTCATCCGATCATTCTGATGTCAGATATGAGATTGCATCATCCAGTTGCCGGGAAGCTTGAACAATTTCACATGTTTTCATCAGATACTTTGGGCGCTATATGGTTTTTGCTACATGTACCCCATCCAAATACAACAGTTTTTACCTAGCTAAAGCGCATATCTGGGCTTGGCGATCAGGCCCGGGTTTGTAGAAATACCATAACAAACGCTATCATTAGTTCTTGAATGGATGGCCCATATATTCCTACATATTCGGAAACATGTTACGGGCGTGTTAGTCCTCCCATTGAATTATGGTCATTGTTGCGATTCGAGACGCTTGAAAACGCAAATTTTCGGTAATTTTGTGAATTAAGGTTAATTTCAGGATGACCTTTCCGGTTTATGTCAGACGTTAGCCAAGATCAAACAAATCTTTCCGAACCAAATATTGTATTATTGCAGGCACAGAGAGTCCAGGTATTTATTATAAACTTCTATAATTATTTCGGGTTTCTGAGTTCCACTATGAGTGAATAAATAGCCACGGCTGCAGGTAAAAAATCCAAAAATGGACGATAGTCCAGTTAAAACTAGTCTGTAATGTCTGTATCTTACAACTTAAGCAGCCTCAGCCGGGTCTCTGATCATTCTGTTATACCATGGGACTGATTGGATCAGTACTGATATCGGCCAGTTCATCTTGAGACAGATAGGGACATTACAATGATCACACGTTCTCACCATAAACCAGCATTTTAGATCCTTTTAGCATTTCAGTGAGGCACCAGATGACGTAAATCCACAAAATACTAAAATAATTCCATCCATTAAGTATTACTTGAAAATATATCTTGGTCGTAAGGATTTCAGACGGTAAACAGCTGCAAAACAGCAAGTACAGCCGATTTTAATCAGTAAAAACACACAACAAATATACACCCACTCCCTTAATGAAACGACCCCACCCAATCTCAACCCAACATTGAATGGAATCCTCCAAAGTCCCACCAAACAATGAATAATTTAAGCTACGATACCCAGCTTAGCGGTGTTTACCTTATCTGGAGTCCATTTTCCAACACAGTTTAATCAAATGCTTTCAGAAAATGCTGATCTAATAGGCATCAGACTCCTAAATAATTTACACGCTCGGCAGTATTAACAAAATTGTACGTCGCTGATTCCCTACTTGAATGTAGACTTTCATCTCTCGACAGAAAGTAGTTTATTTCAAGTGCTACAAGGTGACAAAGTTCTTGTCAAATATTATCTTTCAAAATTTCAAGCTGTGCGCGCCTCTACACACGAAATCCTTATTTTGCTGTTTTCTCTGCCTGCTTAAAACGGGCCTCAGGCCCCACAAATAGTCCCCCGGCGATGGATGTTATCGAGCAGTGGATCGAAATCAAATTTGCAGTTGAATACAACAAATACTATACTTGTCACTGGTACCAACGGCTTTCCATTAATCGTCACAACGAAAGCGGAAGAAAATCAGGAAAATTCTGGTCTTTAGCAATGATTACGTCTAGGAGTTAGCGAATCGGGATTTTTTTAAGGAGCCTTACGGCTATTAGATGGGTCATTTTCATCCGATCATTCTGATATCAGATATAGGCTTGCATCATTTAATTGCCCAGAAGCTCGAAAAATAACACGTGTTTTCATCATATACTTTGCGCGCTATATGGTTTTTCGCTATATGTACCCTCATCCAAATACAACAGTTTTCACCTAGCTAAAGCGCATATCTGGGCTTGGCGATCAGGCCCGGGTTTGTAGAGATGCCATAAAAAAGGCTATGATTAGTTCTTGAATGAATGGCCCATATATTCCTACATAATCGGAAACATGTTACAAGCCTGTTAGTCCTCCCATTGAATTATGGTCATTTTTGCGAGACGAGACGCTTGAAAACGCAAATTTTCGGCAATTTTGCGGAATCAGAAGCGTGAAACTGGTGAATTTAGTTATATATTTACTAGGAATGTTTTCTCTACAAATAGATGCTCAAAAGTGCCAATTCGAAAGGAGGGGACTGCAAATAATATTACGAACTCTGTCCCAACTTACCCCTCCCCCCCACATGCCAGGCGTATAAATTCAGGATGACCCCCCACCCCCGGTATATGTCAGACGTTTGCCAAAATCAAACAAATCTATCTGAACCAGATATTGTATTATTGCAGGCAGAGGGAGTCCAGGTTTTTATTATAAACTTGTATAATTATTTCAGGTTTCTGAATTCCACTATGAGTGAATAAATAGCCACTGGTGCAGGCAAAAAAAAATGGAGGATAGTTTAGTTAAATCTATTCTGTAATGTCTGTATCTGACAACTTAAGCAGCCTCAGCCCGGTTTCTGATCATTCTGTTATACCATGAGACTGATTGGATCAGTACTAATATCGGCGGCCAGTTCATCTTGAGAGAGATAGAGCCATTACAATGATCACACGTTCTCACCAGAAACCAGCATTTTCGATCATTTTAGCATTTCAACGAGGCACCAGATGATGCAAATCCACAAAATACTAAAATAACTCAGTCCATTCAGCAGTACTTGACAATTTATCTTGGTCGTAAACATTTGAGACTGTAAACAGCTGCAAAACGGCACGAACAGCCGATATTAATCAGTAAACACACAACAAATATTCCCCCACCTCCAAAATGAACGACCCCACCCGATCTCAACCCCCACGTTGAATGGAATCTTCCAAATTCCCACCAAACAATGAATAATCTAAGCCACGACACCACGTTATGTATAGAGACCCCATATTTCGACACTTCACCCTTCAACGGATCGGGACTTTTTTAGGAGTCTTACGCCTATTAGGTGGGTCATTTTCATCCGATCATTCTGATATCAGATATGAGATTGCATCATTCAGTTGCCGGGAAGCTTGAACAATTTCACATGTTTTCATCAGATACTTTGGGCGCTATATGGTTTTTGCTACATGTACCCCCATCCAAATACAACAGTTTTTACCTAGCTAAAGCGCATATCTGGGCTTGGCGATCAGGCCCGGGTTTGTAGAAATACCATAACAAACGCTATCATTAGTTCTTGAATGGATGGCCCATATATTCCTACATATTCGGAAACATGTCACGAGCGTGTTAGTCCTCCCATTGAATTATGGTCATTGTTGCGATTCGAGACGCTTGAAAACGCAAATTTTCGGTAATTTTGTGAATTAAGGTTAATTTCAGGATGACCTTTCCGGTTTATGTCAGACGTTAGCCAAGGTCAAACAAATCTTTCCGAACCAGATATTGTATTATTGCAGGCACAGAGAGTCCAGGTATTTATTATAAACTTGTATAATTATTTCGGGTTTCTGAGTTCCACTATGAGTGAATAAATAGCCACTGCTGCAGGTAAAAAATCCAAAAATGGAGGATAGTCCAGTTAAAACTAGTCTGTAATGTCTGTATCTTACAACTTAAGCAACCTCAGCCGGGTCTCTGATCATTCTGTTATACCATGGGACTGATTGGATCAGTACTGATATCGGCCAGTTCATCTTGAGACAGATAGGGACATTACAATGATCACACGTTCTCACCATAAACCAGCATTTTAGATCCTTTTAGCATTTCAGTGAGGCACCAGATGACGTAAATCCACAAAATACTAAAATAATTCCATCCATTAAGTATTACTTGAAAATATATCTTGGTCGTAAGGATTTCAGACGGTAAACAGCTGCAAAACAGCAAGTACAGCCGATTTTAATCAGTAAAAACACACAACAAATATACACCCACTCCCTTAATGAAACGACCCCACCCAATCTCAACCCAACATTGAATGGAATCCTCCAAAGTCCCACCAAACAATGAATAATTTAAGCTACGATACCCAGCTTAGCGGTGTTTACCTTATCTGGAGTCCATTTTCCAACACAGTTTAATCAAATGCTTTCAGAAAATGCTGATCTAATAGGCATCAGACTCCTAAATAATTTACACGCTCGGCAGTATTAACAAAATTGTACGTCGCTGATTCCCTACTTGAATGTAGACTTTCATCTCTCGACAGAAAGTAGTTTATTTCAAGTGCTACAAGGTGACAAAGTTCTTGTCAAATATTATCTTTCAAAATTTCAAGCTGTGCGCGCCTCTACACACGAAATCCTTATTTTGCTGTTTTCTCTGCCTGCTTAAAACGGGCCTCAGGCCCCACAAATAGTCCCCCGGCGATGGATGTTATCGAGCAGTGGATCGAAATCAAATTTGCAGTTGAATACAACAAATACTATACTTGTCACTGGTACCAACGGCTTTCCATTAATCGTCACAACGAAAGCGGAAGAAAATCAAGAAAATTCTGGTCTTTAGCAATGATTACGTCTAGGAGTTAGCGAATCGGGATTTTTTTAAGGAGCCTTACGGCTATTAGATGGGTCATTTTCATCCGATCATTCTGATATCAGATATAGGCTTGCATCATTTAATTGCCCAGAAGCTCGAAAAATAACACGTGTTTTCATCATATACTTTGCGCGCTATATGGTTTTTTGCTATATGTACCCTCATCCAAATACAACAGTTTTCACCTAGCTAAAGCGCATATCTGGGCTTGGCGATCAGGCCCGGGTTTGTAGAGATGCCATAAAAAAGGCTATGATTAGTTCTTGAATGAATGGCCCATATATTCCTACATAATCGGAAACATGTTACAAGCCTGTTAGTCCTCCCATTGAATTATGGTCATTTTTGCGAGACGAGACGCTTGAAAACGCAAATTTTCGGCAATTTTGCGGAATCAGAAGCGTGAAACTGGTGAATTTAGTTATATATTTACTAGGAATGTTTTCTCTACAAATAGATGCTCAAAAGTGCCAATTCGAAAGGAGGGGACTGCAAATAATATTACGAACTCTGTCCCAACTTACCCCTCCCCCCCACATGCCAGGCGTATAAATTCAGGATGACCCCCCACCCCCGGTATATGTCAGACATTTGCCAAAATCAAACAAATCTATCTGAACCAGATATTGTATTATTGCAGGCAGAGGGAGCCCAGGTATTTATTATAAACTTGTATAATTATTTCCGGTTTCTGAATTCCACTATGAGTGAATAAATAGCCACTGGTGCAGTCAAAAAAAAATGGAGGATAGTTTAGTTAAATCTTTTCTGTAATGTCTGTATCTGATAACTTAAGCAGCCTCAGCCCGGTTTCTGATCATCCTGTTATACCATGAGACTGATTGGATCAGTACTAATATCGGCGGCCAGTTCATCTTGAGAGAGATAGAGCCAATACAATGATCACACGTTCTCACCAGAAACCAGCATTTTCGATCATTTTAGCATTTCAACGAGGCACCAGATGATGCAAATCCACAAAATACTAAAATAACTCAGTCCATTCAGCAGTACTTGACAATTTATTTTGGTCGTAAACATTTGAGACTGTAAACAGCTGCAAAACGGCACGAACAGCCGATATTAATCAGTAAACACACACCAAATATCCCCCCACCTCCAAAATGAACGACCGCACCCGATCTCAACCCCCACATTGAATGGAATCTTCCAAAATCCCACCAAACAATGAATAATCTAAGCCAGGACACCACGTTATGTATAGAGACCCCATATTTCGACACTTCACCCTTCAACGGATCGGGACTTTTTTAGGAGTCTTACGCCTATTAGGTGGGTCATTTTCATCTGATCATTCTGATATCAGATATGAGATTGCATCATTCAGTTGCCGGGAAGCTTGAACAATTTCACATGTTTTCATCAGATACTTTGGGCGCTATATGGTTTTTGCTACATGTACTCCCATCCAAATACAACAGTTTTTACCGAGCTAAAGCGCATATCTGGGCTTGGCGATCAGGCCCGGGTTTGTAGAAATACCATAACAAAACGCTATCATTAGTTCTTGAATGGATGGCCCATATATTCCTACATATTCGGAAACATGTTACGAGCGTGTTAGTCCTCCCATTGAATTATGGTCATTGTTGCGATTCGAGACGCTTGAAAACGCCAATTTTTGGTAATTTTGTGAATTAAGGTTAATTTCAGGATAACCTTTCCGGTTTATGTCAGACGTTAGCCAAGATCAAACAAATCTTTCCGAACCAGATATTGTATTATTGCAGGCACAGAGAGTCCAGGTATTTATTATAAACTTGTATAATTATTTCGGGTTTCTGAGTTCCACTATGAGTGAATAAATAGCCACTGCTGCAGGTAAAAAATCCAAAAATGGAGGATAGTCCAGTTAAAACTAGTCTGTAATGTCTGTATCTTACAACTTAAGCAACCTCAGCCGGGTCTCTGATCATTCTGTTATACCATGGGACTGATTGGATCAGTACTGATATCGGCCAGTTCATCTTGAGACAGATAGGGACATTACAATGATCACACGTTTTCACCATAAACCAGCATTTTAGATCCTTTTAGCATTTCAGTGAGGCACCAGATGACGTAAATCCACAAAATACTAAACTAATTCCATCCATTAAGTATTACTTGAAAATATATCTTGGTCGTAAGGATTTCAGACGGTAAACAGCTGCAAAACAGCAAGTACCGCCGATTTTAATCAGTAAAAACACACAACAAATATACACCCACTCCCTTAATGAAACGACCCCACTCAATCTCAACCCAACATTGAATGGAATCCTCCAAAGTCCCACCAAACAATGAATAATTTAAGCTACGACAGCTTAGCGGTGTTTACCTTATCTGGAGTCCATTTTCCAACACAGTTTAATCAAATGCTTTCAGAAAATGCTGATCTAATAGGCATCAGACTCCTAAATAATTTACACGCTCGGCAGTATTAACAAAATTGTACGTCGCTGATTCCCTACTTGAATGTAGACTTTCATCTCTCGACAGAAAGTAGTTTATTTCAAGTGCTACAAGGTGACAAAGTTCTTGTCAAATATTATCTTTCGAAATTTCAAGCTGTGTGCGCCTCTACACACGAAATCCTTATTTTGCTGTTTTCTCTGCCTGCTTAAAACGGGCCTCAGGCCCCACAAATAGTCCCCCGGCGATGGATGTTATCGAGCAGTGGATCGAAATCAAATTTGCAGTTGAATACAACAAATACTATACTTGTCACTGGTACCAACGGCTTTCCATTAATCGTCACAACGAAAGCGGAAGAAAATCAAGAAAATTCTGGTCTTTAGCAATGATTACGTCTAGGAGTTAGCGAATCGGGATTTTTTTAAGGAGCCTTACGGCTATTAGATGGGTCATTTTCATCCGATCATTCTGATATCAGATATAGGCTTGCATCATTTAATTGCCCAGAAGCTCGAAAAATAACACGTGTTTTCATCATATACTTTGCGCGCTATATGGTTTTTTGCTATATGTACCCTCATCCAAATACAACAGTTTTCACCTAGCTAAAGCGCATATCTGGGCTTGGCGATCAGGCCCGGGTTTGTAGAGATGCCATAAAAAAGGCTATGATTAGTTCTTGAATGAATGGCCCATATATTCCTACATAATCGGAAACATGTTACAAGCCTGTTAGTCCTCCCATTGAATTATGGTCATTTTTGCGAGACGAGACGCTTGAAAACGCAAATTTTCGGCAATTTTGCGGAATCAGAAGCGTGAAACTGGTGAATTTAGTTATATATTTACTAGGAATGTTTTCTCTACAAATAGATGCTCAAAAGTGCCAATTCGAAAGGAGGGGAGTGCAAATAATATTACCAACTCTGTCCCAACAGGTAAAAAATCCAAAAATGGAGGATAGTCCAGTTAAAACTAATCTGTAATGTCTGTATCTTACAACTTAAGCAGCCTCAGCCGGGTCACTGATCATTCTGTTATACCATGGGACTGATTGGATCAGTACTGATATCGGCCAATTCATCTTGAGACAGATAGGGACATTACAATGATCACAAGTTCTCTCCAGAAACCAGCATTTTCGATCATTTTTGCATTTCAGCGAGGCACCAGAAGATGTAAATCCACAAGATACTAAAATAATTCAATCCATTCAGTATTACTTGAAAATATAACTTCGTCGTAAAGATTTGAAACGGTAAATAGCTGCAAAACGGCACGAACAGCCGATTTTAATCAGTAAAAACACACAACAAATATACCCCCACCCCTTAATGAAACGACCCCAGCCGCTCTCAATCCCATATTGAATGGAATCTTCCAAAGTCCCAACAAACAATGAATAATTTAAGACACGATACCCAATTTAGCGGTGTATACCTTACCTAGAGTCCATTTTCAACACATTTTCATCAAATGCTTTCAGAATATGCTAATCTAATAGGCATCAGACTCCTAAATAATTTACACGTTCGACACTATTAACAAAATTGTACGTCGCTGATTCCCTACTTGAATTTAGACTTTCATCTCTCGACAGGAAGTAGTTTATTTCAAGTGCTACAAGGTGACAAACCTCTTGTCAAATATTATCTGCAAAAAGTTCAAGCTGTGCGCGCCTCTACCCACGAGATCCTAATTTTGCTGTTTTCTCTGCCTGCTGAAAGCAGTGGTCAGACCCACAAATAATCCCCCGGCGAGGCATGTTATCGAGCAGTGAATCGAAATAAAATTTGCAGTTGAATAGAACAAATACCATACTTGTCACCGGTATCAACGGCTTTCCATTAATCGTCACAACGAAAGCGGAAGAAAATCGATAAAATTCTGGTCTTTAGCAACGATTGCGTCTAGGGGTTAACGGAACGCGATTTTTTTAGGAGACTTACGACTATTAGGTGGGTAATTTTCATACGATCATTCTGATATCAGATATAGGCTTGCATCATTCAATTGCCCGGAAGCTTGAAAAATTTCACGTTATAGGATGTCGATTCTTGTCCACCATATAAATGCATAAATTTCGACTTTTTCATTTACCAATTTTTATATCAATCTGCGTGCATGCAACCTTGATATTGTGATGTGTTTTGACAAAAGTATTTCCGAAATACTATTCCATGACCCTTTAGGTCGATTATTGCAAACACAACTATTTGTGAGAATCAGTTATGTAGGTTCAAATTTACAGGATAACATAGAAACTGCTTATGTAAGGGTAATGAGGTAACCTTGGTTTTGACGACTGAATTTATGTAATGCGACTGATTTGTGATTTGCTAGTCATAAAAGCACCGAATTTGTAAGGACATTTATGTTGGGTTAACTTGACATTGTGACGTATAGCATTGTATATAATGGAAAAAACGACACATACACTCGAGGCTAGTAACACCAGGTCTCCCTGATGGCTAAACCATCGGGTCTCACAGAGGCTCATGTCTCCGATAATATTCACTGCTTTCTCCAGTTCCGAAATGACTGTTTACAGAATGATCTGATGTTGATGAAGTTGCGCTGGTCTGCCTGCCAAATGATGCCGGTCATTCCTAAGTTAGGTGGAATGAATTTACAATAAATCGGCTTAATATTCAACAGACATGAACTTCGTTTTCGTTGTATCCTCTCTCATTTAAAGAGGCTGTCAAGACTTCGAGAAATCTCAGAAGCCGGACCTTGGAATCTATTATTGTATAGGTTTTATGAAGACCATCCCTGTGTCTGAGAAGACTACGCGTTACAACATCTAAAGATCACGCGCACAAGCCCTGTCGTCTTAAAGACCTCAAATTTCATAACGTGTTTACATCAGATACGTTGCGCGCTATATGGTTTTTGCTACATGTACCCTCATCCAAATACAACAGTTTTCACCTAGCTAAAGCGCATATCTGTTCCTAGCGATCAGGCCCGGGTTTGTAGAGATACCATAACAAACGCTATGATTAGTTCTTGAATAGATGGCCCATATATTCCTAGATATTCGGAAACATGTTACAAGCGTGTTAGTCCTCCCATTGAATTATGGTCATTTTGGCGATACGAGATGCTTGAAAACGCTAATTTTCGATAATTTTGTGGATTAAAGTTGAATTTAGTTATATATTAACCAGGAATGCTTCCTCTACAAACAGATTCCCAAAACTGCCAATTCGATATGAGGAGACTGCAAATAATATTAAGAAATCTGTTCCCACCCCCATGTCAAGAGTATAAATTCAGGATGACCCTTCCGGTTTATGTCCGACGTTAGCCAAGATCAAACAAATCTTTCTGAAACAGATATTGTATTTTTGCGGGCACATAGAGTCCAGGTATTTATTATAAACTTGTATAATTATTTCAGGTTTCTGAGTTCCACTATGAGTGAATAAATAGCCACTGGTGCAGGTAAAAAAAATCCAAATATGGAGGATAGTCCATTTAAAACTTGTCTGTAATATCTGTATCTGACAACTTAAGCAGCCTCATCCAGGTCTCTGGTCATTCTGTTATACCATGAGACTGATTGGATCAGTACTGATATCGGCCAGTTCATCTTGAGACAGTTAGGGACATTACAATGATCACAAGTTCTCAGCAGAAACCAGCATTTTCGATCATTTTAGCATTTCAGCAAGGCACCAGATAATGTAAATCCACAAAATACTAAAATAATTCAATCCATTCAGTATTACTTGGAAATATATCTCGGTCGAAAAGATTTGAGCCGGTAAACAGCTGCAAAACAGCACGAACAGCCGATTTTAATCAGTAAAAACACACAACAAATATACCCCCACCCCCGTAATGAAACGACCCCACCCTATCTCAACCCCAACATTGAATAGAATCTTCCAAAGTCCCACCAAACAATGAATAATTTTTGCCACGGTACCCAATTTAGCGGTGTATACCTTACCTAAAGTCCATTTTCCAACACAGTTTCATCAAATGTTTTCAGAAAATGCTGATCTAATAGATATCAGACTCCTAAATAATTTACACGTTCGGCAGCTTTAACAAAATTGTACGTCGCTGATTCCCTAATTGAATTTAGACTTTCATCTCTTGACAGGAAGTAGTTTATTTCAAGTGCTACAAGGTGACAAACTTCTTGTCAAACATTATCTGTCAAAATTTCAAGCTGTGCGCGCCTCTACACACGAGATCCTAATTTTGCTATTTTCTCTGTCTGCTGAAAACAGTGCTCAGGCCCCACAAATAGTCCCCCGGCGAGGCATGTTATCGAGCAGTGAATCGAAATAAAATTTGCAGTTGAATTTAATAAATACCATACTTGTCACTGGTACCAACGGCTTTCCATTATTCGTCACAACGAAAGCGGAAGAAAAATCGAGAAAATTCTGGTCTTTGCCAATGATTACGTCTAGGTTTTTACGGATCGTGTTTTTTTAGGAGAGTTACGCCTATTAGGTGGGTCATTTTCATTCATCATTCTGATTGCAGATATAGGCTTGCACCATTCAATTGCCCCGAAGCTTGAAAAATTTCACGTGTTTTCATCAGATAATTTGCGCGCTATATGGTTTTTGCTACATGTGCCCTCATCCAAATACAACAGTTTTCACCTAGCTGAAGCGCATATCTGGGTTTAGCGATCAGGCCCGGGTTTGTAGAGATACCATAATAAACCCTATGATTAGTTCTTGCGTGGATGGCCCATATTAGACAGGTACCAGCCAAGAAAAAACTAAAAAAAAATCCGGTCAAAGTTTTCTCAGTGGTTCCGTCATCCTTGTCTTATGCCCTTTCACTTTAGCTGAGGGGCCACCCTGGATTTGGCCTCAAATCCAATATGTCGGCCAAAATCCAAAATGGCCGCCAATACCCATAGAAGCTCACAATTTCCTGCTCGAAAATCAATTTTCTAACGACAAACTAGGTTTTTCTTCTAGTCCTACGTACATGTAGGGTATGAATAATTAGTTAGTTTTGGAATGATTTGTAATTGGTCTGAAAATTCAATATGACCGCCAAAGTCCAAGATGGCGGCCAATGTCCATTGAATCACACATTTTCCTGCCCTAAAATGTAGAAGTGGACCATCTTTGGTCCGAATGCGTCCTGCGGGGTGTCATCTTGTAGCTCTCGGGATGTAGACCCCGATTTGAGGGATATCCATGTCATCTGTGACGTCATCGGTGAGTTCATCAGTACGAGTAGCAGCGAAAGCGGGCATTTTGGGGGTGCGTGGGGGTGTGTTTGGGGTAAAGATGGACCATCCTTGGTCCGAATGGGTCGCGTGGGGTGTCATGTTGTAGCTCTCGGGGAGTAGACCACGACTTGAGGTTTTTCCATGTCATCGGTGACGTCATCAGTACGAGTAGTAGCGAAAGCGGAAGTTTCGGCCCTTTTCCCATCCAGCTACCTGATAAGTTACCTGTGAGTGTGAGTGTCTGCGCGCGTGTGAGTGAGTGAGTGAGTGAGTGTGAGTGAGTGAGTGAGTGAGGCGTGCACAACACCCTTGAGGCGCCCCCAACACCCGTCAACGCATGGATGCACTAACGATGGTGAGCGAGTGAGTGAGTGAGTGGGATCCGACTGAACTATGTATCGTCTGTTTTCATCATTTTGCGCATGCGCAATCTAACCATAGTTAGATCTGGGGATTCGTGTAGGTTCGTTGAGTGATTGAGAGACCATCCCTGGTCAAATGGCCTCGTTTGAGGTGTCAAAGTAAAGCTTTCGTGGTGTAGATCCTGACTTGAGGGGAATCCCTGTCATCTGTCACTTCATTCTTGACAACGTTTTTGGAATTTTGGGGGTTTGAAGTAAGGTGTTTGGGGTAGAGAGGGACCATGTTTGGTCCAAATGGCCCGGTTGGGGTGTCCTAGTTGAGGTTTCGTGGGGTAGAGTCAGACTGGCATGTTTTTTATTGAAAGTCGCGCCAATCTGAACATAAGCAGTTGTGGTGTAGCGAGTAAAGTGGTCATTCTGGAGGTGCGTGGGGATGTGTTTGAGCGATTGAGGGACCATTCTTGGTCCGAATGCGTCGTGTGAGGTGTCAAAGCAAGCTTTCATGATGTGGACCACGACTTGAGGTGTATGCGAGTCATCTGTCACGTCATTGCTGACGTCCTCAGTAGGAGTTGCAGCCAAAGTGGATATTTTTGGGGTGTGAAGAACGGTGTTTATGGTAGAAATGGACCATCCGTGGTCCCAATGCGTCGTGTGAGGTGTCATCTTGTAGCAACACCCACCAACGACAAGCTCAATGCTTCAACGCCCTGGTGAATTAGCCCTGAAGCCCTGTCCATGATAAGTACTATTCTGGTTGGTTAGTCCAAAAGTAGAGCAACAACAACAACAACATCAAAGATTACAGGTCAATCCTTTTATTATCCCCTCCATCACAGCACATCCACGCCAAGGAAACCGCTATGGGTGTGTTTACAATTCACTTATGCTATTGTCCGTGTATTCAGAAGTTCATTGTTCTGATCTCAGAATGATGAGAGACACGAGTTAATCCCTATATGTACAGACACCACCACACACCAATATTACCACCACCACACACCAGTTCTACCACCACCACACACTACCACACACCACCACCACCACCACCACCGCCACCGGGCGTTGACGCCCGTCAACGCCTGGTGGTGGTGGTAGCTCCCATGTGGTAGAGCTCTTGGATCGGAGCTCTTGGAGCTCAAAGCTTGTGGAGCTCAGAGCTCGGAAGTGACGTCATCGCACACATGTGCGCGTACCTGTGGTGCACCCTGTACCCTATAGCCATTAGGGTATAGGGTACACCAGAGTGCGGATGCGGTGCGGTGTGTGGTGTGTGCGGTGTGTGGTGGTGTGTGGTGGTGTCTGTACATATAGGGATTAACTCGTGTCCCTCATCATTCTGAGATCAGAACAGTGAACTTCTGAATACACGGACAATAGCATAAGTGAATTGTAAACACACCCACAGTGGTTCCCTTCGCGTGGATGAGCTGTGATGGAAGAGATAATAAAAGGATTGACCTGTAATCGTTGATGTTGTTGTTGTTGTTGCTTCACTTTTGGATTAACCAATCAGAATAGAGCTTATCACGGACTACACCGGTAGAGCTACATATAGGCGTGCAGGGCTTCAGGGCTAATTCACCAGGGTGTTGAAGCATTGAGCTTGTCGTTGTTTGGTGTTGCTAGAAGATGAAACCTCACACCACGCATTCGGACCACGGATGGTCCATTTCTACCCCAAACACCTTCCTTCCCACCCCAAAAATATCCACTTTGACTACAAATCCTACTGAGGACGTCAGCAATGACGTCACAGATGACCGGAATACCCCTCAAGTCGTGGTTCACACCATGAAAGCTTTGCTTTGACACCTCACACGATGCATTCGGACCAAGAATGGTCCGTCAATCGCTCAAACACATCCACAAGCACATCCAGAATGACCGCTTCACTTACTACGCCACAACTGAACATGTTCAGATTGGCGCGACTTTCAATAAAAAACATGCCAGTCTGACTCTACCCCACGAAAGCTTCACTAAGACATCTCAACCAGGCCCTTTGGACCAAACGTGGTCCCTCTCTACCCCAAACACCTTATTTCACACCCCCAAATTCCCACTTTGTCTACTACTCCTATTGATGACGTCAAGAGTGGCGTCACAGATTACAGGGACACCCCTCAAGTCATGGTCTACACCACGAAAGCTACACTTTGTCACCTCACACGAGGCATTCGGACCAAAAATGGTCCCTCAGCACTCAACAGACCCCCACACACCTCCCAAAATGACCACTTTACTTACTACACCCCAACTGCGCATGCGCAGATTGGCGCGTCTTCCAATGAAAAGAAGCCATTCTGACCCACGAGAGCTTCACACTGATTCCCCACAAGGTTCATTCGACCAGGGATGATCCCTCAATCACTCAACAAACCTCCACGAGTCCCCAAAATGCCTGCTTTCTATACTACGGCCAGATTGCGCATGCGCAAAATGATGCAAACGGACGATACATTAGCCCAGTCGGATCCAACTCACTCAGCTACAAGATGACACCCCACACGACACATTTGGACCAAGGATGGTCCATCTCTACATATTAGGGCAGGAAAATGTGTAATTCAATGGCCATTTGGCCGCCATTTTGGATTTTGGCGGCCATATTGAATTTTCAAATCAATTACAAATCATTATAAAATTAACTAATTATTCATACCCTACGTAGGACTAGAAAAAAACCTAGTTTGTGGCTAGAAAATTGATTTTCGAGCAGGAAATTGTGAGCTTCTATGGGTATTGGCGGCCATTTTGGATTTTGGCCGACATATTGGATTTGAGGCCAAATCCAGGGTGGCCCCTCAGCTAAATTGAAAGGGCAGAAGACAAGGACGACGGAACCACTGAGAAAACTTTGGCTGGGACATGTCTATATATTCCTACATATTCGGAAACATGTTACAAGCGTGTTAGTCCTCCCGTTGAATTATGGTCATTTTTGTGATACGAGACGCTTGAAAACGCTAATTTTCGGTAATTTTGTGTATCAAAGTTGATTTTTCTTTAAATCAGAAGCGTGAAACTGTCGAATTTAGTTATATATCAACCAGGAATGTTTCCTCTGCAAATAGATGCCCCAAAGTGACAATTCGATATGAGGACACTGCAAATAATATTACGAAATCTGTTCCCATCCCCATGTCAAGCGTATGAATTCAGGATGACCCTTCCGGTTTATGTCCAACGTTAGCCAAGATCAAACAAATCTTTCTGAACCATATATTGTATTATTGCAGGCACATAAAGTCCCGGTATTTTTTATAAACTTGTATAATTATTTCAGTTTTCTGAGTTCCACTATGAGTGAATAAATAGCCACTGGTGCAGGTAAAAAAATAAAAAAAATGGAGGATAGTCCAGTTAAATCTAGTCTGTAAGGTCTGTATCTGACAACTTAAGCAGCCTCAGTCGGGTCTATGATCATTCTGTTATACCATGAGACTGATTGGATCAGTACTGTTATCGGTCAGTTCATCTTGAGACAGATAGGGACATTACAATGATCACAAGTTCTCACCAGAAACCCGCATTTTCGATCATTTCAGCATTTCAGCGAGGCACCAGATGATGTAAATCCACAAAATACTAAAATAATTCAATCCATTCAGTATTACTTAAAAATATATCTTTGTCGTAAAGATTTGAGACGGTAAACAGCTGCAAAACAGCACGACCAGCCGATTTTAATCAGTGAAAAACATGCAACAAATTTACCCCCACCCCTTAATGAAACGACCCCAGCCGCTCTCAATCCCACATTGAATGGAATCTTCCAAAGTCCCAACAAACAATGAATAATTTAAGACACGATACCCAATTTAGCGGTGTATACCTTACCTAGAGTCCATTTTTCAACACAGTTTCATCAAATGTTCTCAGAAAATGCTGATCTAATAGGCATCAGACTCCTAAATAATTTACACGTTCGGCAGTATCAACAAAATTGTACGTCGCTGATTCCCTACTTGAATTTAGACTTTTATCTCTCGATAGGAAGTAGTTTAATTTATTTCAAGTTTTACAAGGTGACAAACTTCTTGTCAAACATTATCTGTCAAAATTTCAAGCTGTGGGCGCCTATACACACGACATCCTAATTTTGCTGTTTTCTCTGTCTGCTGAAAGCAGTGCTCAGGCCCCAGAAATAATCCCCGACGAGGCATGTTATCGAGCAGTGAATCGAAATAAAATTTGCAGTTGAATAGAACAAATACCACACTTGTCACTGGTACCAACGGCTTTCCATTAATCGTCACAACAAAAGCGGAAGAAAATCGAGAAAATTTTGGTCTTTGGCAATGATTACGTCTAGGGTTAACGAGTCGCGATTTCTTTAGGAGTCTTACGCCTATTAGGTGGGTCATTTTCATCCGATGATTCTGATATCAGAATAGGCCTACCCTCATCCAAATACAACAGTTTTCACCTAGCTAAAAGTCCATATGTTGGTTGGGCGATCAGGCCCGGGTTTGTAGAGATACTATAGCAAACGCTATGATTAGTTCTTGAATGGATGGCCCATATATTCCTACTTATTGGGAAACATGTTACAAGCATGTTAGTCCTCCCAATGAATTATGGTCATTTTTGCGATACGAGCCGCTTGAACACGCTAATTTTCGATAATTTTGTAGTTTAAAGTTTTGTTTTTTTTTTAATCAGAAGCGTGAAACTGTCGAATTTAGTTATATATTAACCAGGAATGTTTCCTCTACAAATAGATGCCCAAAAGTGCTAATTCGATATAATATAATATAATGCTTTATTTATTTCACGAGGATTGTACACAGCCACAAGGCCACAAGGTACTCTCCTCGAACATATATACAAAGGATGTACATTATGTTGGTTCAATGTTTCAAATTCATGTATTAAAACGGGAAAATAAATTAAATCATGCAGAGGAAAATGAAATATTTTGAATATACATGTACAAACAAAAGTAGCAACATTAATTATGATCATATAGCAAAATATACAAACAGGCATCTCCACAATCAGAGCATAAAATATACATATTACATACAAGTTACAACCCGTTAAGAACATGAGCATGATATGCATACTATTGTAACAAATATATACACTGTTAACAATCGCCCGTAGATTTTACGGTAGAATACCGGCAGCTCAGGGTGCCAACCATCTACCGTAAAAATAACGGTGACCGTAAAAGTTGTTTCACGGTCACCGTAAAATGTACGGTGATATACCGTAAATTTTACGGCGTTACCGTATAATATTCATTGCATAAATTTTTATAAAATAAGATAAATATGCAAATGAACCAAAATATCATCCCTAAAACTGAAAATGACGCGTCATAAATAATAATAATGGGTTGGCGTTACACTGCTGGGGTCGTTTCTGTCCACAGGTCCATTCACAGACGGGCATGCGCAGTGCCCTCTACTATAAACCAGATCACGAGGAAGTTGTCTCACATAAAAGGTTCAAACAGGCAAACATGGTACCTTCTATTGACCCCAATAGTGTAAGTGAAATTAGCCAAAATAAAGCTTGTCCTTATGGTTCCAGTATCACATCCACTTATGGGTGCTAATCCCACCATGAATGGTTAATGAAACTCAAGATAATTCCACAAGTCCATTTTCGTCCGAGTTAGCACGACGAAACAGTCACAGATTATCTTTTCTAACATCCAAATGAGGTGAAACAGGTATTACATTAACGATGAACTAATATAATATAACAAAGCATGACTTTTTGATTGAAACTAATGATGAACAGAGTAATCTCCCATTACATTTGTACGGTTAATAGGAGTGAGTGAGTGAGTGAATAGGGTTTAACGTCGCTTTCAACATTTGTTCAGCTATATCACGACGGGGAAGGGAAGGGAGGGGAGGGGCAGAGGCAGGGGTACCTACTTGTAACAGAGTAGATCTAATGCTGCCATTTTATAGTGCTGTCTCACTGAAATATCATGCCGTAGGCAGACATGACACCCCACTCAGTCACATTATACTGACACCGAGCGAACCAGTCCTTGTTCTATCCTCTTAATGCTGAGCGTGAGCGAGGGAGCAACAAGTTCCATTTTTCAAGTCTTAGGTATGACCCGGCCTGGGATCGAACCCAGTACCTACCGCTTACGAGGCCGACGCTCTAACCATTAGACCATCGCAGTGCGGTCGGTTAATAGGTCATACGATCACCTACCATATGTGACCTTATTCCAGGTTACGGTATTCTACCGTATTTTGACTGTGAATAACGGTATTCTACCTTATTTATGAATGTATGGTATATTACCGTCAAATTTACGGTAATATACCGTAATTCTGAAGATACGGTAGATTACCGTCAGCCTTACGGTAATATACCGTCTATTTAACGGTACTTTGTTACAGTGTACATTCAATGTATAATCCTATATGTCATGTATATACATAAATTATTTCCATACTATAAAAACATTTGTATATACACTACACAAAAATAAAACAACATGTGGATGGTGAAATCAAGTTACAGTATAAACTGGGTAAATAATATGTACATATTGGGCACTAGCAAGAGATACACACAAATTGAACACACTAATAGGATGGATGTGGAGAGAATATATTTTCAATAGGGGATCTCCTCACTGAACCCGTCTCCTCCCCCTGGTGGACTTAGTCCACCCGGGAGAACAGACGAGCACCGACAGGAGGCCCGTAAATCATTCATCTGTCTCTGGTTGGAGTTCTATATCTGTAAATCTATTTGATTTCGTTATGTATGTTTGGACTATTTGGAGGATTTTTCTGTTCATTTCGAATTCTAAGTCAATAGAGCCACGGAGCAAAATATTTGTTAAATATTCGGGACCATCGTCTGTTAAGATTGAATGGTGAAATCCTGGACAGAGTATACTGGTAATGGATGTGAGCATCTGCCTTCTTTGAGTGGCAAATAGGGGGCAGAACAAGAGATAATGACACGGATCTTCCTTACTATAAGCACATCGAGGACATGCGGGTTCAGGGAGTATGTGATATCTATACAGTTGGTTACTAAGGGAACTAAGTCCCATTCTCATTCTACATAGCAAAATTGACCCATAACCATTAAATGAATTGTACAATTTGGTAAGGAAAGTGGACTTGTTTGAGGAGAGTTTCGACTTGAAAAGAGACAGTGACGTTGCGTGTCGAAGATCTTTATGTAGGAAATTCCAATCCTTCGTAGTTTGCGGGAAAAACGAGTTTTGAAATATGGTCAAACGGCATTTGAATAAGCGATACTGGTCACAATTTCGTAGGTTATAATTTCGTCGTATGTTAACAGATACTTGTGCTGAGCATATACGTTGAAGATATCGAGGTGAGAGACCATTTACTATTTTGAAGAATGTTATTAAACGGTGATTTTTTCTTCGAAGATTGAGACTCTCCCAGTTTAATTCGTCCAGAAGTGATTCGTAAGATGTGCGGCGAAGGGCACCAGAGCAGACTGTCGCAGCATATTTTTGTATTTTCTCAAGAGACTGGGATTCCACTGCAGTACAACTATCGAGCACAACGTCACCGTAATCTAGCAATGGGCGAACAGTACTTTTGTATAGACACTCGAGACATTTTCTTCCAAGTATTGTACTTACTCTAGACATGACAGATAGCTTTTTCTTAGATTTAATGCAAATACTGTTGATATGCTCGTCCCATTTCATATTTTCTTGGAGAACTATTCCTAAATGTTTGTGTGAACTGACTCTTTTTATTTCAACGTTATTTAGATATAGTTTGGGGAATACGATATTAAGTTTCAGAGATATATACAAAAATACTGTTTTAATTGCATTAAATGTCACGAGCCATTGAGCTGCCCATTGTGCTAGTTTTTCCAGATCACGATTTATTTTTACTTCAGCAATTGGTACAGTTGTTACAGGTTCCAGGATAGATGTATCGTCAGCGAACAGGTTCATATTGGAATAAATATCATCTTTAATATCGTTGACGTAGATAAGGAACAACAATGGTCCAAGTACTGAGCCCTGGGGAACACCGGCATTGATATATTTAATGTTGGAATGTACTCCATTATATACAACTTTTATTGTTCTATTAGTTAAATAACTTTTTATCCATGCATACAAGGGGCCACAAATACCTAATTTTCTTAATTTATATAACAGACCTTCATGCCAAACCTTGTCAAAAGCTTTACTCACATCTAAAAATACTGCACACACATCTTGCCCCTTATCCATGCATTCATAAATGTTGTGGACAATTTTAATCATTTGATTGATAGTAGAGTCACCGGGCTTGAAACCGGAATTCTGTTCTATTAACAAGTTATTAGATTTGCAGTATTCATAAATTCGTTTAAAAACAATTTTCTCGAGAACCTTTGCGAGGGACGGTTGTAAAGAAATAGGTCTATAATTAGATGGATCGTGACGATCACCTTTCTTGTACGCAGGGCATACACGTGAGAGTTTCCATGCTGCAGGGAATATTCCAGATGATAGTGATAAATTAAAGCATTTAGTGAGAGCAGGAGATATACTTGCAGCAGTGTTTTTTAAAACGAAGTTACTTATGTTATCATCGCCACTGGATTTGTTAACTTTCAAGGATTTCAATAGTGACGTAATTTCATTGCTATTGGTCTCGATGTGGTCAAGTCGCTGGTCTGTGACATATTCAAAGGGAGGGAGAGTAGGTATAGCTGTTGATGGAGATAGGGAGGACTGGGAACTAAAGAACTCACAAAGTGTATTGACTTTTTCTACAGGATCGTTGACTAACCGATCATTGACCATTAAACCAGGTATTTGGGGTTTCACCTTACTTCCAAGAATGCTCTTCATGAGAGACCAGTACGTGCGAGGGTCTATATCAGGATTGGATAGTTTCTTTTTCAGTTTTTCAGTATATCTCCACATCGCCATTCTTTTTGATCTGTTAGCCTCTTTACGCGCTAGATGAAATTCTAATTTGTGTTCGTCTCGAAGAGTACGTTTAAATTTTTTAAATGATCTGTCACGAATACGAAATTTACGGCGAACGTCATTCGTCATCCAGGGTTTATCTCTTGGGCGGATGATAACTTCTTTGTTGGGGATGTGTTCCCTGCAGCATGAAAGAAATAGCATATTCCAAACATATATAGCATCATCAACATCGTCAAATATATCAATTACAATTTCCCATGGAATCATACACAAGGACGTGTTCAGTTTTTCTAGATCCGCGGATTTATAATCCCTGACATGACGTTTAAATGAAAGCGGTTTATCAACAGATAAAACATTAAGAGAACAGTATATGGTACAATGGTCGAGGTTAGCGAGAGGTGGTGCTACACCAAAATCCGTTATATAGCTGGGACTATCTGTTATAATGAGATCCAGTATGTTTGCCGTGTCATCGGTGTATCTAGTCGGTTCCTTTATTAGTTGGAACAGGTTATTTCCTTTCAATAAATTTACGAAGTCCATTTTTAATTCACTATTTGTATGGTACTCATTCCAGTCGGTACATCTGTCATTAAAGTCTCCCATGAAAAGTATCATATCAGGATTTGTAGAGGGCATGTTTCCGAGCACGTGTTGAAAATCAGAAAGGAATTCGTTTCGTTCTTCTGATAATTGATTCGGTGGTCGATAACCAATACCAACTTGGATTTTCTTTTTGTCTTCGTTAATTTCAATGCAAAGTACTTCCGATGATGTTTCGAATTGCTTTTTTTCTGACAACATGCACGTCTTCGCGTATATAAACATCTACCCCGCCACCACGAGATCCCCTATCTTTTCTTTCAATCAAATAATTCTCAATGCCAATGTCATCGTCTGTAATCGTATCGTCCAACCACGTTTCACTTATACAAATTATGTCGTAAGAATAATGCTTGATTAGGACACTGCAAATAATATGGATGATTGATGAGGACACTGCAAATAATATTACGAAATCTGTTCCAACCCCCATGTCAAGCGTATAAATTCAGGATGACCCTTCCGGTTTATGTCCGACGTTAGCCAAGGCCAAGAAAAGTCTTTCTGAACCAGATATTGTATTATTGCAGGCACAGCTTTCACTATGAGTGAATAAATAGCCACCCTGTGCAGGAAAAATAATCCAAAAATGAAGGATAGTCCAGTTAAAACTAGTCTGTTACGTCTGTATCTGACAACTCAAGCAGCCTCAGCCGGGTCTCTGATAATTCTGTTATACCATGAGACTGATTGGATCAGTACTGATATCGTCCAGTTCATCTTGAGACAGATAGGAACATTACAATGATCACACGTTCTCACCAGAAACCAGCACTTTCGATCAGTTTAGCTTTTCAGCAAGATGATGCAAGTCCACAAAATACTAAAATAATTTCAATCCATGCATTATTACTTAAAAATATATCTTGGTGGTAAAGATTTGAGACGGGAAACAGTTGCAAAACGGCACGAACAGCCGATATTCATCAGTAAAACACACAACAAATATACCCCCACCCCCAAAATGAAACTACCCTACCCGATCTCAACCCCCACATTGAATGGAATCTTCCAAATTCCCACCAAATATAGAATAATTTAAGCCACGATGCCACGTTATGTATAGAGACCCCATATTTCGACACTTCACCCTAATACCACCGCCCACACCCCAAGCCTCTTGTTTTGAGGGCCTGTGGTTATAACGAAGGCGAAAAAAGTCGAGAAAATTCTGGTCGTTGGCAGAGTGTACGTCTACGGGTAAACGGATCGGGACTTTTTTTTTTATTTAGGAGCCTTACGGCAATAGAGCCTGACTGAGGATCATGACGTCACCGAATCTAAGAAAGCTCGTCCTACACGAATACATGAGAGAGTTGAGAAGAGAAAGGCGAAGGCAACACATCGGACTGTTGGACTAGCTGGACGGATTATCGGTAGGAAAGACATCTGCGCCGAGAGACGTGCTGTCGAAGATTAGCCGAACGGGTGTTGAACTGCCTGATTCACTGCCGCCGCCGCCGAGAGAGACGACCTGGCCACCGTGTATCGTCGCATTGCCGCCGTACGACCTGCAGTTCGAATTTACAGCGAACTTCGGGGATAGAAGTCCACAACCAGCCATCTGCAGTTCGGGTCGACGTTGTTTATATAATTCCTTTCAGCTGTAGGTTACATGTAATTAATGAGGAGCGTGTGATCTATGATTAATTGATCAAAGCTATGGGAAAATATTCACTCGTCAACTCATAGGACTCTATAATATGCCACTCGGACCGGATGAGGGCAACGTGAGTGCGTGCGACAGAGATATTGCCGCGACCAGATACCATAGATGATTATGAAAGCTCGGTATCCAAGACACGAGGTAACGACTAGGCTACATCGGGCTATGATTTGACGTTCTCAGCTACAAAATCCGTTTTTTTTAATTCCAAAGAATATGGATCAATGCCTACACATAAAGTAATCGTCTGCATGCCTATCAATGCCTTCCATCTTGCATGCCTGTAAATCGCCATAATAGTTCGGTAATGCCATCGCTAGAACTGACATATCTGCCTGTTTATATGACAGGTATTTATTGTTGCACATCAACATGTTTGCCGCTCAAACGTTCGTGCTTTTTTACCTATAATGCATAGTAGCCCCAGGTTTATGTTTATTTCACATCAATCTCAACAGGGCCATAGGACCCAGTAGCAGAGACGATAATACAACATTAAATTTCATAAAAATTAATAAGATTAACAATAACTAAATGGCATATTAAATCAAATTTACATGGGTATAAAATACATAAAAGGTTACACTATCACCTAACATAATTACGAAAGAAACCAATACAAGAGAATATAAACAAAGCGTGTCTTTAAAGATATATCAGAAAAGTATAGATTTGCGCCGTAATTTAAAAGAATTTAGCGAAGTAAAAATAGATATCTAAGTCCGATGTCGACTGCAGCTGGTTAAAAGCATTCTGAGCCCGGATTAAAATACTGTGTGGTCGTAAAGAGACACGAGATGACGGCGGATAAAAGGTACATTTCTGACGAGTATTGCTCCTCGGGACTCTATATGTTACCCTGCTGGTGAGATATATACAATTAAAATGACTGTTGACACATTTGTGTAAAAATGTCAAGTCGTAATACATACGTTTATTTTCTAATGAGGGAAGTCTAAAATGTTTACATAAAGATTCATAGGAAAAGGAGTTATAATTAGTAAAAGACTTAAAACATAAAAACTTTAAGAACTTCCGCTGGACACTGTCAATCCTTGAAATCACCGTTTTCTGACTGGGTGACCTAATTCCGCAGGTATATTCTGTTCTGCTTCTCACCAGAGAAATGCACAAAGATTATACAGCTGTAATCTTTGAACAATAACCAATGTGAATATCCAAAGCCGAGTTGTACAACTAAATCCAGCAGAATTACAAAAAGGTAGAACCAAAATCGGTTAGTGATCATATCGCATGTAGCCGGTGATTATAGCGAGGTGAGGTCCCATATATACTAGCCATGTTATAGCGTATACCGAACAAACAATAGAAGACCACGCCCATTGTTCCAATTGAATAGTACCACTGACTGACTCAACGGGCTGAACGTACGGACATCTGATAACCGTATACATGTACATGTATAACGTGCGCCTTTATTACTGTGTTGATTATTGCTGAAATTAGAACATAAAATATGCTAAAATTTCTGACTGACAAGCGCAAAACGATGTCATCATCTTCATCTAGTGACAAGAGCTTCGATGCTGAGAATACGTCCATACATAAACCAGACCCCAAGCGACAGAAAGGCGACAATATAAATACGGACACCGAGGGTGCAACGGGGAGAGATTCCTTGATACCTTGATACCTCAGAATTGAGGTCGAAGTTCTCATGGAACTTGTGCCTCCTCTGAACTTCACTAAACTGAAACTTATCTACTGTGCCATGGTGGGTGTTTACAAAAAAAAAAAAAAAAATAAAAATAAAATCCAGGTGTACATGTGCTACGATAACGTTTACCAGCCTGTTTTGTAAAAATATATATCGGTTGTCGCTGAGAAGTGTCTGTCTAGCCGCTTCTTGAAACTGAGCACTGATTCTGCATTTACTACCGCTTCCGGAAGATTGTTCCAATGGTTCACTGTCCTATTACCGAAAAAATGTTGGCGAATGTTCAATCGATGGTGGAACTTTTTTAGCTTGTATGGATGCCCCCTAGTCCTGCCATGAGAAACGTACTGCAAATATCTGTCAGCCTTAACTTGGTCGATTCCCTTCACAATCTTAAACAGCTGAATCAGATCACCTCGTAATCTCCTGGTAATCAGGAAATCACGGAAGATACCGAACTGAGTCCAACATCTTTCTTCAAAATGTTGCAGGAAATAAAAGACAAGATGGTCTATGTGGCAGATTTAAACTTTGCAATGACGAACATGAAACTCGAAATTACGAAAGTGTTTGACGAAAAATGTCAAGTCCTTGAAGGACGTATATTCGATCTGGAGCAAGAAAACACATCTCTTATGGTTGAAGTGAAAAAAATGAAAAAGCAAATGAAGACTGAAAAGGAAAACACAGAACGAGTGGTAACGTCGAGCACCCGAACTGAGAAAAAGTTGAACGACCTAGAACAATACACGCGTCGTGTATCTATTAGAATCTGGGGTATTATCCGGAGATACGTCAAGTGAGACCAGTGAGGACTGCGCTTCTAAAGTGGTTGACCTTCTGCGAAATAAACTCAATATGGAACTCTCCACGCGAGATATTGACGCCGCTCATCGTTTTGGATACCGTCCTATCGAGAAACCCGGCTCACGCGCTATTATTGTGAAATTCATTCGTCGAACTCACAGGACACAGGCCACTAGACAACGAAGACGGATAAAGGGTACATCATGCGTCATCAGGGAGGCCCTGCCCAAACATAACCAATCGTTTCTCTCCAAGGCAAAGGATTGCATAGAAGTAGATACAGCCTGGTCATCCGAAGGATCTATCTTCGCCAAAACATTCGACCTACGGGTTCACAAAATCACATGTGAGGGAGATATACAACAAATGATTAACACCCTCTTGGAATCTCCCCAGCCTGGATCTTGGGGTTACAGAGGAAGGGCGCGCTGTGCTCCAGGTAACCCGCGACAGTCTCGAAGGATGAGCAGGAGCTCACCCAGAACCCGTCGCACAAGTCGCCACGTCCCGAGGGGTCCGGGTCCAGAGATCACTCAGAAAAAGAAATCCGATGGTGAAGAAAACAGGCATCCAGCGACCGCCGAAACGTCTAGTCTGACCGCAGCCTCATCTTCGAGCAACAGGAAGGATGGTGCAAAATAAATTGGACAATCTACCCCTTCTCCAGTAGTGAATAAACGTATACGATTAGTTAATTCACTTGGCAGCGAATCAACCGTCAATTCACTCCTATACTTTAAAACGCATGAATTCTGTGAGTGTCATTAACAAGTTTCCACTAACATTATAATCCCTGTTCGCGTAAAAGTTCGCGAGTAATACCTTAAACAGAGCCGGCATAGTCGATCCAACTTATAGCAAGATTCGTTTATTGGTTCGTATATTTTCATTATTTTTCACATATACATATTGAAATAATAGTGTATCAACGCTGATCTCTAAATAACTGGAACTGTTCAGGACCTACACACTTCGCGGTGGGAGGGTTTCGTATGAGTGTCCTGTATATTGTGTATACATGTATGTATGTTCTAGGTGATTTGTTCAATGTTTGTATGTTAAACTCATGTGATGAGTGTTATGTCTATTGCTTGACAAACCTACCTGACTATAACTATTGTTTTCAAAATATGCTGATATTAACATCACCAATTATGTCTACATGGATGCCCACCCTATCCAAATTTCACACGACAGCAGTTTTATGAATCTACACTTTATACTTTATAAATGTGTTGCCTTCGTAGTCGATATGACACATGGAGTAAACAATTTAATTAGATTCTATTTATTAGACAGCCATAATCAATTCTCATCTTCACGTCAATATTTCCAGAGCACCACCAACAAAATTTCTCGCATGATCAATAGCAAAGTATGGCGGAAGCAATAAGTATCGCTAGTATGAACTGTCAAGGGTTAGCTACCTCGACGAATCGAGCGGATGTTTTCCACTTATGAAAAAGAAAAAAATATTCAATAATATGTTTACAGGACATACATACTGATAAGAATCTCGAAAATCAGATCAAGACTGAATGGGATAAAGACGCTTGGACAAGTCCCTTCCGATCAAACGCACGTGGTGTGATGATTTTATTCAACAAAAATTTTGATTATAAAGTCTATCGTGTTGTACAAGATCACGACGGAAACTACTTGATTTTAAGCCTTAACATCCATGACGTACCAGTTACATTGGCAAATATATATGGACCAAACACTGACAAACTTAGTTTTTTTCAACAAAGTTCATCAAATCATATCAGAACTTGGAAACCTTTCAACAATCATATGCGGAGATTGGAACCTAGTACTCAATCCAGAGCTGGACACAGAAAACTATAAAAATGTTAATAAGCCACAAGCCAGAAAAACATTTCTCGAAATGATCGCCAGCACTGTATGTCGGCGATCTAAACCACTCGGCCAACGGGCCTCCCACAAAAATAGGAGGTAGCAGACCGGTAGTCTTGAAAGCGAACACACAGTACCCCTCTGATGATCGTAATGACACAGCTCCCAAAGCTGAATAGATATAATTTTTATCATTTAGAAAGTGATCGTATAACAGTATTTTCGTTATTTTGGGATAACACTATCTTAGAATAGCACAAATTCTAGTGCTGAAAATTTGGACGAGTCCCGTGCGGGATTCGAACCACCGACCCCAGAGTCAGGCACCTAATCGCCAGCACTGTATGTCGGCGATCTAAACCACTCGGCCAACGGGCCTCCCACAAAAATAGAAGGTAGCAGACCGGTAGTCTTGAAAGCGAACATGCAGTACCCCTCTGATGAGCGTAATGACACAGCTCCCAAAGCTGAATAGATATAATTTTTATCATTTAGAAAGTGATTGTATAACAGTATTTTCGTTATTTTGGGATAACACTATCTTAGAACAGCACAAATTCTAGTGCTGAAAATTTGGACGAGTCCCGTGCGGGATTCGAATCAGCGACCCCAGAGTCAGGCACCTAATCACCAGCACTGTATGTCGGCGATCTAAACCACTCGGCCAACGGGATTTAGGGAAGACAAACTAAAAGGTGTAATAGCAAGGTCGAAAGTAAAAGGGGCAAATTTGGGGGAAAAACCAACAAAGTATTTTCTTGGACTTGAAAAAAGATATTTGATCAATAAAGTTATAACTAACCTTAAGCTTGATAATGTGGGTGTAATATTCGACAGTGAAACAATTAGAGCCGAGCAAAAACAATACTATGGAAAACTATATACTGGAAAAACATCGAACGTAAACATCCAGGAAATTAGAGAAACTTTGAATTCACTTGATATCCCGTCACTGACCACAGAAGATGCTACGAAACTAAAGGGTTTAATCAGCTATGAAGAATTATGTACTGCATTGAAGAAAACAAAAAACGAAAAAGCCCCCGAATTGATGGATTTTCTATCGAATTTTTTGAAATAGCCTGGAACGATCTTGGAAAATTTGTTTTACGGTCTCTCAATACAGCGTATACCAAAGGGGAATTATCAATATCGCAGAGACAAGGAGTAATCACATGCTTACCGAAGCCCGGCAAACCAAGAAATTATCTTAAAAACTGGCCACCAATAACACTGTTGAACGTAATATACAAATTGGCGTCACCGTGCATTGCGAATAGATTAAAAACAGTCCTAGACAAGCCAATCCACGAAGACCAGAAGGGATTTGTCCAAGGCCGATATATAGGAGAAAATGCTACGTTAATCTATGACCTCATGTCTCTTGGACATTTATTGATGAAGCTCCAAAATACTATTACTTTGGTGACAATATGCGAAAATGGATTAAAACATTTTATAATAATATTCATACTTGTGTGTTACAAAATGGTCACTTGTCACCTTTCTTCCGAAACACACGTGGATGTAGACAAGGCGATCCAATATCCCCTTACATAGTCTTACTATGTGCAGAAATACTAGGCCTAATGATTCGATCAGATAAGCACGTCAAAGGTATAACGATTGAAAAAGTAGAATATAAGATAAGCCAATACGCGGACGATACTCAGCTAACCCTTGACGGTTCAGAAACTTCTTTGAGAAGATCTCTAGACATTTTGGGCCACTTTTACATAATATCTGGACTCAGAATAAATGTGGAGAAAACAAAAGCTATTTGGATTGGTGCTTTGACTGGCTCAGATATAAAACTATGTCAGGACGTGAAGCTAGAATGGGTTACTGACTTCGGAATACTTGGGATAGAATTGTCTTCTACAAACTTTCACGAAATATGGAAAATAAATTATTTATCCAAATTAGAACAATTGAAACAGGAATTGAGTAAATAGGAGCGCAGAAATCTAACACTTTCGGGGAAAATTACAGTGATCAAATCGATGGCCTTGTCAAAACTTACTTACCTCTTTCTTGCCTTGCCAAACCCACCTGGCCACTTTATCCAAGAGCTCAATACTATACTATTTAGATTTATTTGAAACGACGGAAACGATAGAATCAAACAAAATATACTAACACAAGACTATAGATGGATTGAAAATGGTTAATATAAATAACTTCATTCACAGCTTGAAGATATCCTGGATTAAAAGACTACACTCCCAAAACAAACAAGCAGCCAGAGGATGCTAGGTCCCCCGCCAAAATGGCAGCAATATATATAAGCGCTGTCGGTTTCAGAAGATATTCATGAGGATGGCAACAGCTACTTCACAGGCGTAAGAAGCAGAGGGGTCTTTCCACTTTCCCAGGTTTTGAGATCAACTCCGAATGGCTGACTGAATGTTGATTGCTACTGTAATATATTTTCTTTACCATGTAGCATGAAAATTATGTAACCGAAATGCAATCCCAAGAGACAACTCACGGCATATTATCTGCAAACTAAATTTGACAAGAATATGAAGGCATCCTCTACCTATTGCCCAGAAACCAAATTTAGACTTTGCCACAAGGAGTCACCACCTGTAGGTGCAAGCAGGCAAAACACAATCCCAAATGACATCTCATGTCATGTATCGGCATATGAACTTTGAGACTCTGAAGAGGGGTCAAGTTATTGCCGGTACTAGATGCCCACCGGTGTTCATGTTATTTGGGGCGGGTCATATATGAATACAAAATTTGAGAATAATCTGATGAGCAGTTGCCAAATTATTGCCCGGAAACAAATTTTTCCACCAGGAGACGCCACCTGTAGGCAGGAGCGGGAAAAATAAAATCCCAATGAACATGGTATCGTGGGGACATTTGCATACCAAATTTGAGAAGAATCCGATGAGGGTCCTCAAGTTATTGCCCAGAAACCAAATTTAGATTTTGACACCAGGTGACGCCACCTCTAGGCGCAAGTCAGTGAAATGCATTATCAAGCGACATCTTACATGTATGTCACGGTACATTCATACAAAATTTGAGAAGAATCCGATGGTCAGTTCTCAAGTTATTACCCGGAAACGAATTTGTGATGTTGCCACCAGGTGGCGCCACCTGTGAGTGCAAGTGAGCGAAAGGCAATTCCAAGCAACAGCTCCTGGCATGGTAAATGCATGCCAAACTTGAGAAGAATCCGATGAGCCGCAACGTTTCTCATGTTACCGGCGTAACAGTAATTTGGCGGGTTTTTTGTGGATACAAACACAGCACGTGTATCCACATTTTAAAAATCACCAAAAACTTGGTTTTCCAAAAATGTGGATACATACACTACAATGGCGATGTATCCACATTTTATTAACATTGTAATGACTGCTATACTTTATAATTCATCGATATAAAAGCCGTAGGCCTACGATTATGAAAAGTTCTCGAGTCGCGACTTTGGATTTCTCGAGACGAAGCTAAAAAAACTAACTCCAACGGCGTCGATCTTTGACAGTAAAACAGCAGGAGGTACTTACAGCAGCAGGATCTGTTAGACTGAATTACTAGAAACTTAGCATTCAAATAATCGTATTGTTCGACTGAGTTTTAGGAGTGGAAGTTGAGATGGATGGGAAAGAGATGCTATTATTTCGCGGAGCTTCTTGTTGCTTTTGTCAGCCATATTGGAGACTTGTAGAGTCCAATTTTCTGATTGATTGAATAATAGCTGGGCGGGGCTATTACACAGATTTCAGCCAATCAAACTTTTCCTTACGGGTCACCTGCAGTTGATGTAAAATTTGGACTTCCGATTGTTTGAAGTTTCTTGGGACATTTAGTATCTCTTTCCCATCAATACGAGGAGTAAAGCAATTATGTACTCCTAAAATCTCTAAATTATAAGTAACCGAGTTCAGAAGAATTCATGCCACACATGCAAGTATTTCCGATTTCGATTTAGCCCTGAAAAGTCGGGCGAGAAATTGAACAAAAAATGTTGTGATGGCACTTCACCCGGTAGAAATAGTCAACCTAAACATTTTTTAAATTTAGGTTTTAAAAGTTAGAATTGAGTATTTAGTTCTATAGAGATGTTTTCATTGCAAATAAAATGTGGATACATCACTTATATAGAAGGTGTATCCACATTTTTGAAAAAAACATCTGATTTTACGTCTCGCGAAAATGTGGATACACTTCCTATATAGGCGAGGTATCCACAAAAACCCGCCAAATTACTGTTACGCCATGTTACCCAGAAAGGTACATATCTAGGATATTTCAAAGTAATTCGACCAAGTGTTTCTAAGTTATCACTTGCAGCATGGAATAATGGAATGAACTCCAGTGGCGCCACCTCCGGGTGGATTTTGCTGAAACGCATCACCAACGGTGTTTTGTCGCAGGGAATGCATATACCAAATTTCGAAGAAATCCGACAAATTGTTCGAAAGTTATCGCTCGCGAAGGATTTGAACAAACATGAACGGACATGCATTAAAGATTGGAACAAGACCCAGTGGCGCCACCTACAGGCGGGTCTTGCTGAAACGTAATACCAGCGACGTCTTGTCGCAAAGAATGCAGATGCCAAATTTCGGAGGAATCCGACAAAGCATTTAGGAGTTATCGCTTACACAGTATTTGCACGGACATGCACTAAATATTGGAACAAGACCCAGTGGCGCCACCTACAGCGGATCTTGCTGAAACGTAATACCAACAGACGTCTTGTCGCAAAGAATGCAGAATCCAAATTTCGGAGGAATCCAACAAAGCATTTAGGAGTTATCGCTTACGAAGTATCTGCACGGACATGCAATAAAGATTGGAACAAGACCCAGTGGTGCCACCTACAGGCGGATCTTGCTGAAACGTAATACCAACAGACGTCTTGTCGCAAAGAATGCAGATGCCAAATTTCGGAGGAATCCGACAAAGCATTTAGGAGTTATCGCTTATGAAGCATTTGCACGAACATCCACGGACATGCACTAAAGATTGAAACAAGACCCAGTGGCGCCACCTACAGCGGATCTTGCTGAAACGTAATACCAACAGACGTCTTGTCGCAAAGAATGCAGAATCCAAATTTCGGAGGAATCCAACAAAGCATTTAGGAGTTATCGCTTACGAAGTATCTGCACGGACATGCACTAAAGATTGGAACAAGACCCAGTGGTGCCACCTACAGGCGGATCTTGCTGAAACGTAATACCAAGAGACGTCTTGTCGCAAAGAATGCAGAAGCCAAATTTCGGAGGAATCCAACAAAGCATTTAGAAGTTATTGCTTACGAAGTATTTGCACGGACACATAGAAGCAAGACCCTAGTGGCGCCACCTACAGGCGGATCTTGCTGAAACGTAATACCAAGAGACGTCTTGTCGCAAAGAATGCAGATGCCAAATTTTGGAGGAATCTGACAAAGCATTTAGAAGTTATTGCTTACGAAGTATTTGTACGGACATGTCCGTGCATGCACGGACACATAGAAACAAGAACCATTTTAAAGTCCCTGGCCGCGTTGCGGCGGGGGACAAAAATGGAAAACTATAGTCAGTCTCACCCTTTCAGAAACACCCTACATATGGAATGTGGGAGACGAATATATCAAGGAAGTAATAAAAACTATTAGAAATCCATTCTGGAAAGATACGTTTGAAGCCTGGAGAATCTTACGTAAAAAACTGATTCCCACCACCATAACTGACATTTTGGACGAATCGTTATGGTTTAACCGTAAATTGAAGCAAACTTTGTTTATCAAGACTGGTTCCAAAAGAAAATAATGTACATTAGAGATATTCTTAACAGCAACGGAGAGTTTCTCGATTTCAAAAGGTTGAAAGAAACATACAACATCAAAGGAACATATCTGGATTATATGCGTGTCGTGAGATCAATCCCTAAAGAATGGACATAGTCCAGCGGCTAAGTCGAAAAATATTTCACTTTGTGGAGAAATTATGAAACTTGGCACACCTGTAGGGGATCCCTGTAGGATCATTTTTCAATTAAGACCCAACTCTGAAACGCCCCCTGGTGGCCGCCATCTTGAATTTCAATATGGCCGCCATATTCGACATACTTTTGCCTATAACTTTGTAACTAAGGCAGATAGAAAGGTGATTTCAGTGCCTACCCCCACATTTTCAGGGTCAAGGAATCCAGTAAAGACATTACTGTGAACATCCGTTGTCGGCCATATTGGATTCCAAGATGGCCGCCGTATTAAACATAATTACCTGTAACTTAGGATCTAAGGCAGATAGAAATGTAATTCCAATGGCTAACCCGACATTTTCAGGGTCAAGGAATCCAGTAAAGACATTATTGTGAACATCCGGTGTCGGCCATATTGGATTTCAAGATGGCCGCCGTATTAGACATAATTGATTGTAACTTATTATCTAAGGCAGATAAAAATGAATTCCAAGATTGCCACTGTATTAAACATAATTGCTTATTATAGTTTCGAATCTTAGACAGTAACGAATACGTGTAGCTGCAATATTTCAATCCAAGCTAGCCGCCCTCTAAACCTAGGCAGTCCACTGTTAGTGTTAGGCCTCGTAGTTAACTCAGTTTCCATAACACTGTCCATCGCAAGCGCACAGTGAAGTGCACTGCAGGTTTGCCCTGTGACACTTGCAGTTCCCCTTGCAGGTCTTCTTGCACTTGCAGCTGAGCAACTCGTAGCAAGCCTTTGCGGCCTCCGGAAGCGTGGTCCATACAATTCCCCATTGTCCATCACACTTCTCCCAACCCCAATCACCTGGTGAGGGAACAAATGGCTTGGCGACTAGGCACTGACCCCAGATGTGGCCTGCTTGGAATGCAGCTCTCTTCGTGTGTTCTAATAGAGCTGCTGCTGTTGGAGGAATGTTTTCGATCTCCCTAGACTTCTTGGAGAAGAGATAGCGCCTTGCTGCATCTACACCCTCAAGTTCACTGGTGCGGTCATACATTAGGACCACAAACCGTTCCAGAGTCTCAATCACTGTCTTCGGTACGTCAGGAGGCCTCGAGCACAGTGCGTGGAAGGCGTCTGTAGCCTCAGGATATGCCTGCCATGCTTGCCAAGCAGACTTCTTCCCACGCTTTGAGAAGAACGACACCGTGTCGCAGCCTGTAAATGCATGGAAAAATGACAGTGCCTGCGACTTCTCTGCCCCGATGCTGCTGACTATCTGGTGTACTGCAATGTGTCTGTAGTGCTTACCAGTACCAAAGGCAACCCATAGCTCCTCCAGACCAATCTGCAAGAATTTGGCAACTGCTATGACCACCACGTCAGTATCCACAGTGCGGATCATCACTTTCGCGTGTCCTTGCTGAGCCATGTCCTTAGCATGGACGAAGATCCTCGAGTCTGCTTCCTCGTGGGAGCAGGGAACAAGCGCTGAAGTTATGGTGCCTCCAGATGAGCACACAACTTGATCATCCACCGTACTGTAGATTGTCTTGTCACCTTCGTTGTCATAGTCCACACATTTCTGTGCGAGAAACCGAAACAACTCCTGTTTGTTTTCACTGTTTCGAAGAAAGCCTGGCCAGTTGCCTGGAATTCTTGTGGAGGATGAAACCCGACGCCGAGTGCCACAGCCCCTCTTCACTCTCGTAGCGTTTTTCAAACTGTCCGACTTGTAAACATCCCATACAATATCGATTCGGCTGACAGTGTCCAATTCCTTCACCACATATGGTAGGAAGACCTCCTTGGCATAATCCTCAAAGGTACCACAGGTTCCAGGAACCAGGAAGTGAACAACAGCCGGTCCATCGAGGACTTTAGCATCCACATCCAAGGAGGTACCATGACTGTTTGTCACATTTCCTTCGAGGCAGTCCAAAAGGCTATGCTTGTCACCCTGGCGCATTTGACCTCCAGTTGCCAGTGACGGTGGAGTAGACTGGTTCTCGTGCCTGAAGAATTCATCAACATCTCCTTCTCTAGTTTGACTTGCAATGTACAACCTTGAAAACAGAGCCCTGTCATTTTTCAGTTCAGTCAGCCTCCCTGCTGCCTTGATCTTCTTCGTACCAGGCTTGCCAAACATGGCCAGGTTGTTGCGGGGAATGGTGTATCCAATTGACTTCGAATTGGACTTGAGACGCTCTTTCATGAATTGGTAGTATTTTGCCTGCCCCAGCGAATAGACGTTCTTCATGGCTTCTGCAACCTTCTCTGGCATGATGGCTTTGGAATTTAGATTCAGCAGGTCCATGCTCTCCTCCATGAATGGGTTTCCCATCTCTTCAATTGTGGTCACCAGTGATTGTACATCATGAACGAATTTCTCCTGGACACTTTTTGACTGCTCATGGTGGTGATCCGGAGGAGTGACGTCAGAGGTAGTCCCATCTTCGTCGAAGCCGTCCTCAAACTCATCAACTAGTCTCGCTATTTCAGGCCCTGCCACCATCCATCTCCGAAGTGCTCCGGGGTTTTCAGTTAGGCCAACAGCTCCACCGTCGCCCTTAACCAGTGCATTAACCTGTTCATGCGCCTGGTCCAATGAAATGGCAGAGAAACGTCGGCATGTTTTCTTGGCAGTGAATGCTCCGCGTTTGAACTCACGAAAGACATCTGGACATCTCTCTTGCAAGGAAGACATATCTCGCACATGAACCGGTAACCAGCGAGCATAGTTTGGGTGGTCCAATGCGAAGAACCAGGGTACCAACTCGGCTTGCGATGCAATGTACAGGTCGAAATCGGACACTCGCAGGGACCTCACAAACTGAAAGATAGTCAGTTCAAAGTCTAGCACTGTCTGCCAAAAATGGAACTGTGGGTACATTTCAGACCTCTCAGCACACCACTCTGTGAATCCATCTGCTTCGATTTGACCACTGTCACTGTTTTCCGTCTCCTTGGAATTCAGGTAGGCTTTCTGCTGTAACTGATACAAAGCTGCGGCAGTAACCTGATGTGCCCTGCGGGTTTTGGTCACATGAGACGCATGAAGGAATCCTTCACAGGTACCTGCAGTCGCAATATCTGCCTGGGTTAAAGCGTCTGTCCATCCACTTCCGTCAAGGATATCTCCGATGGTCCCCAAGGCAGCCATCTCTGTATGCAATCCCCCTAGTATTATCACATACTTGTCCTCCCCATATAAGTTTGGAAACCGCCATTGAAGCTGCTTTGCTATGGCATATAACGGCTGATCCATCGTGAGGACGGGCGTCTGTCCGGGGTTGAGGAATTGGGTTGCAGCGGCATTGTTGTTCATAATATGGGAGATCATAGCCACAGAGGTTGACTTCTCACGGAAAAATGGGAGCAATGACACATTTGTCTGCGCAGTTGGCGGATCCTCTTGTCTGGAAGCATGGTATGCTGCCCATGACGCATTATCGGTTGCACACAGCTGCGGCTCCTTCTGACAGATCGTCATCTGGTGCTCCAACCACGTATACTCTAGCTTACGGTCTTCCCTCAGAACCGGCGCTTCATCTGTAGGTGGTCTAACGGGTCCATAGTAAACAGGAACATGCGCATCCTTAGGAAGAGCCTGTGCAGCGGGTATACTTGTGTACTTTGCTGGTAGCTGTTGGACGTGTTTAGTTTGACTGGATTGGTCCTCAAATAGTGACGCATCTGAGCGAATTTGGCCGGAATTAGTTTCATCTGGATGTTGACAGAGTGAGCAGTCCCATGAAAAGAGTCCTTTGCAGAAACCGAGCTTGGATTGTGATCTATATTATCAGCTTGACCTGTTGTGAATACACCCTTCTGAAGCTGCGGTGGGCAGACCACACCATCTCTTTCATACTGTCTGCAAAGACGGTTTGCTACACCAGACGACATCCTCAGCAAGCGGTCATACGAAATGCTGAGCCCCAGACTATGTAATCGATCCACAAGTTCACGCTTCCTGGTATCTGAATGCATCTTCAGGCCAACATAAATTGGCAGAGGTGTTTCCTGTGACTTGTTGTGTCGAACACGGCCTTGGAGACTGGCATGTTTAACACTGTTGAAGACGAGCAACTGAGCAATTGTTAATCCAGCATTTCGCTGGAGCTTTGTCCGATCCATCTGGTCTTTTATGTTAGGTCCTTCAAGTAGCATACTCACGAAAGCAAGCAACACGCTAGGCACAGATTCCATTTGTTCCTTACGACCTAGTTTTCCGTTGAACCTGTAATCGTTTTCGAAAATATGTCTGCGAACTATATTTGCTGCTTTTGCCAAGCACATGATATCCGAATCTGTGGTGCAGGCTCTAATAACTGCATCTCCAATGTCACGGTCAACTACAAAGAGGATTTCACGGCCATGCTTTGTTGCCGTCAGATGTGGACAGTTCAACAGGAGTCTCTCCTTTAAACGTGTTCGATTGACCTGAATCTCATGAGGCATCCCAAGATCAACCAGACGTTGGCGATACGTCTCAGCAAGGTCGGCAAGACGGAAGACTGGAGCTGTGTCTTGCAAACTACTGGCTTCATCAATGTGAGCTATAAGTTCTGCCAATGCTATGCCATCAAATGATGAAATGTCCGTTTCTTCACGGCATTTCTGAGCAGTCCTTGCATCGTGAAAAAGTTTAGTCATACAGGATTTGTGATACTTGGCTTCTATAGCCACTAGATCACCACCAGCAATTTTTCTGAGCGAATTTGTGTCCTTCAGTTTTATTGCATATTGCCGCACTGTATGATCAATTGCAAATGTCGACGCAGTATGAAGGTCGCCGTCCGTACCATCGCAGAACAGACATATGTCCTTTTCGCTTGTTTCACTCCGATCTGCACTAGTTCTCCGAGTTTTGCGAGGAGAGGCTTCAGGTGTATCGTCACTGGGAGCCCTACGTTTTCTCCACCTATCTAACTTCAGCTGAGAGTATTCATTTTTATAGAGTTTATGCCAGCAAGCTTCATGTGCACGAAGTGTTTGCTCAATACCAGGTCCATCATCAAGTCTATCGAAATCAATTTTCAGTGGGTTGAAGCCGGCATCTCGAGCATCACTTAGTTCTCGGGCCAATGTACCGTATCCCATTCCTTTGTCAGACCGTTTTCCCCTCCCTGGCACGACGATGGGTTCTTCTTTTTGACTTTGGCAAAGGGCACAGATACCCCAGTTGAAGTCAGGTTTTTCTCCTGCTTCGGAAGCACCATCTGCTGACGTAGAAGGCACGATCTTGAACGACTTGGACATCGTTAGTTAGTTAGTTTCAGCACCTAAAACATACAAAACAACTTGCATGAACATAATGTACCATCCTGAGGACACAGGGCTTCTGTGAGTTCTTCCTCCCGTCCTTGCTTCGAGAGCGGTGACGAGAGGTAGAGTGGAGGGGCCAAATAACCTGCTACCAAGAAGTGCTTTTCTATCTGACTATCTGATCCTAAGTTACAGGCAATTATGTTTAATACGGCGGCCATCTTGGAATCCAATATGGCCGACACCGAATGTTCACAATAATGTCTTTACTGGATTCCTTGACCCTGAAAATGTCGGGTTAGCCATTGGAATTACATTTCTATCTGCCTTAGATCCTAAGTTACAGGTAATTATGTTTAATACGGCGGCCATCTTGGAATCCAATATGGCCGACAACGGATGTTCACAGTAATGTCTTTACTGGATTCCTTGACCCTGAAAATGTGGGGGTAGGCACTGAAATCACCTTTCTATCTGCCTTAGTTACAAAGTTATAGGCAAAAGTATGTCGAATATGGCGGCCATATTGAAATTCAAGATGGCGGCCACCAGGGGGCGTTTCAGAGTTGGGTCTTAATCGAAAAATAATCCTACAGGGGTCCCCTACAGGTGTGCCAAGTTTCATAATTTCTCCACAAAAGTGAAATATTCTGCCATATTTTCATCTTAGCCGCTGGACTAACAACCATAATAAATAAAAAGTTTTCAGTTAAACTTTTACATTACCCGAACTATGGAATTGAAAAAAGGACTTTGGCAAGGTAAGAAAAAGAGTGTAAAATATTCTATGACATAATCAATAATACTAGTGAGCCTTTTAGAACTAAAGCAGCCGAAAAATGGAATGATATACATGAAACGCGACGTGACCTGAACTGGGAAGATGCTTTTATAAGAAATGTCACTACCACCTAGGAAACAAAATTAAGAGACTTCCAATATCGAATACTGCAAAGAACATTATGTACAAATAGTTTTTTGCATATAATTGGGAAAAGAAATGACAACCATTGCTCTTACTGCGCATCAGAAAAAGAATCGATTAAGCACTTGTTCTTATTTTGTCCTGTTGTACAAAAATTATGGTTCGATTTGCAGATATGGCTGAATGAAACAGTAAAAATTCGCGGTGATCTCTCAATACTTAATATAATAGCATGGGGTAGACATCAGCACTTCCTAAATACTCTGATGTTGGTAGCAAAACGATATATATACAATAAAAAATTTAAGAATTCCACGTTATATTTCAATATACTTCTAAACAAAATTCAGCACCAGTACCAAATTGAGAAGATATTATCCTCCATAAATGACACTGAAGAAATATTTGCTATGAAATGGATTTCAGTTAAAGACCACTTTGAATAAGTGGACTTTGACTGACGCCGTCGACATAATCTTTATCTATCATCTATTACCAAAAATGAACAACTACTTATTTTTATCTCAAGATATCAAATACCATGTTAAAGATTTACTTGTTTATATCTTCACCAGTTTGCTTGATGAAAACACATTTTTGCTTTATATAAATATTTCCTATATGTACCCTGAATTATATATTATATTTGCATTATACTACGTGGAGACATTATCCCAATGTGATATATCTGCTGATAATATTTAGATAAACATTGAAACTATGTATATAGAATGGATAAACCGATATCAATACATGTATATAATCTTAAAATATCATTGTGTGTATTCTATTGGGAGACACCACTTCAGAAATTAAGTTGTATGTGTGTTATATGTATCGCTGTGTATATATGTTGTGTGTACGATTTTGTATCGTGTAACGTCATGTTTGGTAATGTAGTATGTATGTTTATATGTATATATATTTTCATTGCATTAATAAAAAATAAAAAAAATAAAAGTAAAAAAGATTTTATGGCAGCTACATTGTTAAAGGATTGACAGTTCCTTCTCAGAAATCCGTACATTCTACGTGCCTACATGTAGCTTATCACGGATTCAATGTGGGATTTAAAATTCAAGTTGTCTGACAGAATAATTCCCAGATCCTTAACTTCTTTAACATTATGTAAAGGAATATCATCTATTGTATACGTGAAATCTGTCTTAATTTTCTTCAACGTAAAATTGATGGCAATACATTTTAAAATATTCAATCTGTTCTTCCACAATCTGCACCACTCGAGTACATGACTCAAATCAGTTTGTAATACATGACAATCTTCGAGTGAGTCGATAATCTTAACAAACTTGGCATTTTCATATTCCCTATGGATATGGTGAATTGGTATACACCCCCCCTCACAAATCAAAGTATATATATGTAGGAGTCAGTTATGCGGGAAAGAATAATATAAACGTCAGCGACAATCGAACTCCAATCCGGGAAGTTTGAGCTATGCCTTACTAAATATTCAAGCCACCACTGATGTACCATAAAGCTACATGTAATTGCACACATTGCAACACCGAGAGAAACGAAAGGATTTCTATCGGGCGAAATGATCAACTTCATTCATTGAAAGATCATTGAAATCATTGGATTCCCACTGACGGTTAACTCTCCTTTCCCTCAGTAAAGATTTCCAATGTGTTGGTACATGCGAGATTATAACAAAACAAAAATTTATATGATGTGATAACTTTCCTGTAATTGTCAGTTGAGGTCAGTTCAACTTAACCGATTTGGGGTTATATTCAATGCCCATGTATGCGCCAACCCGGAACAAATCGTGTTACGATTAGCTGGAAACAATTAATATATACGATGATTTGTACGTTAACGCTTTTCTAGGAAATTTGCCGCTGTTTGGAAATTTTAATACCCGGACTGAAACACGGTTGGCCAAACACTTTGTTATTTTCGACAATCAGCATGGGACAATGAAATTAGTCCAGTATGTGTAGAATTTTCCGGGAATCTCAATATTTTATTGAATGTTAATTGTATCCTGTGATACCGGATCTCTTCAACAGACATAGAGATATGCCCAATCAACATTAGACGTACCGATTGCTCGATAGTAACCTTGACCAATTTGCGAAAAGAAACGTTTAAAACAATTAATGTTAATACCAAATAATATCTTCAATAATTCAGATGTGCTATTCATGTGAGTGTATTGAGCGAGTATGCTCTTCAACTTGTCCGTGATGGAAGTTTGACAGAGAAATTAAAAATGTATCAGAATTTGCTCAATTCTACCTACATTTTGTTCAAACTAATGCAATCATTTTATACTGATCAAAGAAAACATTCCTTCGTATTATTCCTCGTTAAGAAGAGTTCCGTACCTTCTCGACATTGTATGCGTTCCACACTGCGTTACATGAATATTTTGACAAATTCACGATAGATATATGCCAGTAATCACCAGTTAGTAATGCCCCCACACCTCCCCATGATAAATCTTGGAGGAGAATCGAAATTGCGCGTCAGAGATTGCTAGCCGTTTCTTGCGATGAAGGCAGATTATCGCGAAGGGCATTTCCAGAATGCTTGGCCATTGATGTTTAGAACACCAGGGATTAAAACCATTTATATCGCCAACATATTGCCTTTCTGTGGATCTTCACATTTGAAATCACTGGACCACTATACTTGATAGTCTTTCCAGATCAGTTTCAGCAAGTTTTCACTTTGAATCTTGAAGTTGTCAAGTTTCTACAAATGATCCTAATTATATTATTTTTTATATTCAGACTATTACAGTTAAACCTGCGCAAAAGTTAAGCATAGCCGGTGTGGAGGCTGAGACAGCAATGACACTTTTCTCCACATTGGAGACAAGTGTCCGTCCTTGGTTGCAATAGAAAAGGATATGAAAAGGAACAATAAGCACCAGGACATTCTTAGCCAGCGCACCGGTATCAAATTGAAATAAGAAATTTTGAGGGTTAATTAACATTGGTGTACCTGATCATGAAAGACATTTGCGGTTTTATACTAAAAGAAGAGAATAAATTTAACCACGTGGTCCATGAGCAATTTACACCACAGTAACCGATAAAGGCAGAAGTGTATCGAATATGTCTTGATTTTTTGCGTTTTAATATAGCTCTGACGGCTATGCCAAGGCGTAGACCATCTGATAATCAAAGATGGCAAATCGTCGGCATGCGAAAGCATGCTGACATGGGTCAGATGAAGGACCGACCCCGATTAGGGAGCCCGAGAAAAACTCGTGCACGCCAAGATCGCGCAGTGGTTCGACACACTAGACGAGTACCTTTAACGAACAGTGGTACTATACGTAACCAATAGGTCACCCACGAGGGAGTGTCCCCCGGTACCATCAGAAGGAGGCTCAAAGTTGTTGGTCTGAGGACATGGGCGACCTGTCAACAGAACTCGTCTCCTCCCACGACACGCCTGTTTTAGTCACCACACCTCCCATGTTAGATATCCACAACGATATGAGATGAAAGTGTTGTATTGATCGTGAAAGCAGTTGCCACCAACATTCATAGTTGGTACACATATAGCGGTGAAAGCTAATTCGAATCTGTCCAAAACGAAATTTTATCCAACAGCAACTTATTATTAATTATACAGATAGTTAGCTTGTATTCTTTGGATGCGTGTGGAAAAATAGAACCGTTCGTTTTAGATACAAAGGCCTTTGTAAGCTACGAATGGAATATGGCGTGCAATAGACAAACTTGCTTCATCTGGCTAAGTAAACAAATGCAATGGCAAGATTGACGCTGAATCATGGCCACTAAGTATGCCCTCTGATATTCTTCCCTCTTGTAGGAAAAGTATTTGAATAATTATAAGTATATACATATAAAGGTGATGAGAACGATTCCTAACGCGAAACGAACCATCAAAGTAACGTATAGGCCCTAATAATCGAATGTGGTCAAACCGAGTTTTCCGTTGCAAAGAATGTGATAAAAGAAGGTGCAAGAATATGCAATTTTCTGCAGAATGATTCCATTGCAAAACCGTTCATTGGCCGCTATGTACGTGTACAGGTATGAGTTTATATCTATTCCAATAGTTATCATCATTTTCTATAATTGTGAAAGACTGGTGAGAAGGGTGGATGCTGGTAGAATTTATGCATTAAAACATTGTCGCCATCCAGAATGCAAAACAATTTATCAGCTGTATTAGTGCCGATAATAGATGATATTCTTCAAGATTAGAGCCACTTCTTGGCTGCTTTCACGACTGGTATGATAGAGGGGTAAATAAAACTGGATTTTAGTCCCACATTGATGAAATTGTCAAATAGTCTTGTTTTTAAGGGATGCCATACCATTGATGTATAGTTTCATTGGAATATAAAAAAAACTACAGGAGCTAGATAAACTGTTGGTGAAATAGAGCAATTTTCGCTACATTTGTATTTCTCTGACTCACTGTCATCACGCTCATCGCAGAGGACATGGCAGCTTCTTCCACCTACATAAATTGTTTTTTGACGCCAAAAATTACTGATATTCTTTGGAAATAGAATGTTCTATATTATTTTATCAGATGCTGTCAGTGAATTTAAGACTTTCCAGTTCTATTTTCATGTTGCCAACGGGATGCAAAATGAGGGCTGCTTCTGGCAACTGGCATTTGCCAACATCCCAATGTATCCACTTATTAGTCCAACCATCTCAAATTTGTTTTCAGCAGAGCACCACGAAAGCCCCGTTCGCTGTACCTGTCCCTATACCTGTTGAGTTAGAATTCACACAGCAGTTAGCAAAACTTACAAAAATCAGTGAGGAACACGAGATGGGTAAAACAATAACTGATTTCCAATTATTAATTTGTCTTTGATTACCACAGACATACGCTCAGGATAAAATGTCAGTTCCACCCACTATTAGCGTTTACGGCCAAGCTCCAGATGAGCAATCTACGCGGATTTATTCGCGAAATTGACCTAATAAACTTGTGATAGCACAATATCCAATGACCAGTGTTATAATTTCTTAGAATTAAGACAACATGGTTTGAAGATGAGATTTGTTCAAAGGAACGACGATCCCTGGCAGTATAGAGTTGCTAGATAGGTCGGTATAACTTGATAGCACAATATCTAATGAGCAGTGTTATAATTTCCAAGAAGATGAATATGTCAGTGGAAGGAACACATGAACTAAAAATTCAACCAAATAGTGTATGTCGTGTCAAAACGAAGTTAATCGGAACAATGATTCAAATGCAAGTTTACTGAACATACACACCGAGCGAAATGTACATCAGTAGTAATAAATATGCACAAACATTGAAGTACTTGGGCTCCGGGTCAAGGCTATAGTTTCGACACTTTCGGTCGAATGACCGGAAGTACCCTTTGATCCCTGGCCGTATTCCTCAGCGATGAGGTGAGTAGTAATACGAGAGATCCTGAAGGATGTTGGCGCCCACCATTGTCCCATAATTGTAAGCTAATGGCTAGAGAATCTTTTTGTCCATTGTTACTAAGAATAAACGATTGATTTGTAATTTTGTTTACAGAATTTCGAATCTGAGCGAAAAAGATCGAAAAAGGGACATTTTAAAACACCAAGATATAATCTAAGTTTCATGAGTCTCAAGATTTCTAGAACTTATGTCGGTTGTTATAATACAAGAGAAATGAGCAAAGTTAGTTTGAAAGTGATTGTACATGTATGAAGGATCCTTCGCCTTCGTTTTGTAGTATTTTTTATTTATTTTTTTTTTTTTGCACCTGTCATCATTGGGTACTGGAAGCGAAGACCAATCTCTTCGACACTTTGGCATGAGCTATTCAACATACTTAAGATTTTATAATTAGGAACGAATGCTAATTCTGTTCTGTTTACTGGGCTAGTTTGAGATATCTCTTTTAAGATACCATGCTCGAAAATAGTAAGATGGTACAATATTTAATACTGAAGGGATCCGGTCCGCGCAGTAATGTCGAAACTTCGAAAGTGTCTGAATCCTGATTATCTCCCTCGGATCGAAACATGCACTAGTCTACAGTTGTCGAGTTGTGACGTTGAGTCACAAGAGTGATGTCCCTTCATGTAGCCGACCAGCCGGCAGACGAAAGGGTGGAGCAGTTCACATGCTACTGCATGGACTACAGAAAACTGATTTAAAATTTGAAGAAATGCATTTTAATTCCGAATTATTTGAACTCCTTGATATGGAAGGTGAAGGTATGGATATTCTCTATAGTCAAAATATAGAATATGCCCCACCGTTTGATCCGCCGGCGGATGCAACGTCACAACTCGAGAATACCGTTTTAATTTGAAGCGTAACTTGGATTTTCGAATCGGAGCAAAAAAAGGTCACCCACGAGCTTGCACTACTAGGCCCCATGTGGGACCTGTGTACCAAATTTCAGAAAGATCCATGAAATATTTCCTGAGAATTCACGATAACAATGTTTCAAGGGGAAATTCAAGATGGCCACCTTGTGGCCATATTGGATTTTCGATTCGGACCGAAAAAGGTATCTGGCACAACTAGACCATAAGGGGAACCTGTGTACCAAATTTGAGAAAGATCCATGCAGTACTTCCTGAGAAATCACGATAACAATGTTGTATGGAAAAATCCAAGATGGCCGCCTGTTGGCCATATTGGATTTTCGAATCGGACCAGAAAAGGTATCGTGCACAACTAGATGACAAGGAGAACCTGTGTACCAAATTTAAAAAAAAGATCCATTCAGTAGTTCCTGAGAAATCGCAATAACAAAGTTTCATGGGGAAATCCAAGATGGCCGCCTGATGGAGATATCGGATTTTGGAATCGGACCAGAAAAGGTATCTTGCACAACTGGACCACAAGGGAAACCTGTGTACAAATTTGAGAAAGATCCAGGCAGTACTTCCTGAGAAATCATTGAACGTCCTTTTAGCTGAAGAAAGGAGCTGCGAAGCCTGATGATCCCGCTATAATCCCATGATGCATAATGCATATTTCTCAATTAAATGGTGGTGTTCAATTATCATTATATCGACATCGCATATATACCCCGACATGAAATTCATTTCCAATGAAAGATTACCTTTGGGGGACCGTTGTGGAAAGACCGTGTCATTGTACCAACAATGTCTAGTTCTTATTGGTATTACATCTTTTCTTTTGTATCTTTATAAGTAATGTAGTTTAAAATAATATACCAGAGCGGTTGCGCGCATGAATGCTGCTCGCTTTTATGATGGTCTAAACATCTGTTTTCAGATATGGGAAATCCAAAACTCTGACCTGATTGGCTAAAGCCTCACAACCAATAACCAATGAGAACAGCTGTGCATGCCTGCCTGTTGGACCGCCATCTTGGTGTTCATGCCCAGTCGGACTATACTAGCCTAGTGGAAATGCCAGGCATCTTCTATTCGACCCGCTGTGTATTTTTCTATTCTATTCCTTGTACCGGAATTGACGCCATGATTCTTACGCGCGCGCAATTATCATTGATACGTTCAAAGATAAAATCAACAAACGAAAAACGGACAAGTTGAGATAATTTTCAATACTTGATTTTCATATTTGCGCTAAGTAGAAAGATAAAAGGTAATTGAAAATTGACTGTAAAAATTCAATTATTGATTCTGAGAAACCGAAAACGAAAATTGTAAATTGATGGTCAAATTTCCAAAAAAAATTTGAGAAACCAAAGAATCTCCAACGTGGTAAGCCTTAAAAAAGGTCTGGTTATATGTTGAACACATGTTGAAAAAATGTGAAAATCAGAATTTTCAGTATAATTTGACCATTAAAAAAGTTACCGAAATGTCGCACTCTTCACGTTGTGCCGTTGTCCAGTTCACTTGTTATTGAGCCCAGTGTATGACCCGGAAACAGGATACCGGTAAAGATGCCGCTATACTTTCCAGTAGCAAACAGTAAGCCTCCGCGCGGTTGCTCGACCTCATCCCAGTAAAAATTATTTTAAAAATAAAATCAGCCGTTCTATAAGAATTAATTCTCATATATTTATTAATGAATAATTGCATTTTCTACCCAAATTCAACAGGATCCTTCTATCTCATTCTAAACGGAAAACTGGGTCAGTTTTCGTTTTGTCATGTTCGATGAAGCAAATAAAGTGAATGCGAAAAAATTAACGGATCTCGTTGAATTTTGGCTGACAATGAAGAGAAATTATTCAATAATAAATAAAATGTGCGTTAAGTGTCGTAGAATGGCCGAATATTTTTAAAATATAAATCCGTGTCTCTTTGAATAAAATATAAAATAATATAAGCTGCATGTAAACCTACACAATTCAATCTTGTTCCCTCTATATGAATTGAGCTTTGTTATCAAATTCTCAATGGTCATAAGCTGTGAAATCTCGAGAGTTGAATATGTTCGAGTTAAAGATCTTTGAGATGACAACCTTTGGGCTGAGTATCTTGATTTATCTTACTTGGTATAAGGTATACTCTACATACCGGAGTTGAAATTTGACCTTTGAGTGGGTGTTTCTCTACGGAAGCGTATTAGTGCCAGTGTGAAAAAAAAAATTCCGAGATTTATCTCCTAATTAGGACTTATTATCTCCTAATTAGGAGAAAATTATCTCCTAATTAGGACATATCTCCTAATTAGGACTTATTATCTCCTAATTAGGAGATAATTAGGAGATAATAAGTCCTAATTAGGAGATAATTTTCTCCTAATTAGGAGATAATAAGTCCTAATTAGGAGATGTCCTAATTAGGAGATAAATCTCGGAATTTTTTTTTCACACTGGCACTAATACGCTTCCGTATTTCTCTTGATCAGTATGGACCAAATATTTTAAAACTTCCCCGATTCAATAAGCAGAGTTGGTCAGACTCCTGTTAGTGATATACATGTATAAACCTTTTTACGTGATTTCAAGTGTTACAATTAATTACAGTTTTATGGGAGAGGTTAGAAGTAGTATAGTAAGTGGATATTCGGTAAGGTTTTGCCGGGGGAGATAACTCTTTTGTGGAGGGTACGTGAAGGAGAGGAGACAGGAGGCGCCACCAGCTCACCAAAAACTACCTCCAGCACAGAAGAGTTCCAATCTAGGGGGAGGTAACTCTGGGTGAGTATAGTTCCGGCAAAGGGCCCCTGGGCATGTATTCTTCCGCAGTGATGCGGTCTGGCGGTGATGCGGTCGCGGGAAAAAGCTTCCGCGGAGAAAAAGTAGTCCCCAGACTTCAAATACGCTGTATGGTCGGATTGGGTCGAGTGATGTATCAAAGTGAAGCATTCGTGAAGGAGCATCCAATCATGGGTGGGTACCTGTAAAATTAGGAGTTTTCCCCGAAACTATAAAAAGCGGAACACGGACTTTACTCCTGAACTAAGGGAAAACCCCTATCAACCCTAGCCAAAAGGGCTAATATCGATCCCCGGGTTTATCGGGGCCTGCCTATCAAGTCTATGGGATGGGAGCATGTAAAATTAGGATTTTTTTCCGAAAACATAAAAAGCGGAATACGGACTTTACCCCTAAAATACGGGAAAACACCCATCAGCCCTAGACAAAAGTGCTAATATCGGTCTCTGGGCTTATTGGGGCCTGCCTGTCCAGTCTTTGGGGTGGGTGCATGTAAATTAGGATTGTTTCCCGAAACTATAAAAAGCGGAACACGGTTTTTACCCGTAAAGTATGGGAAAACCCCTACCAACCCTAGCCAAAAGGGCTAATATCGGTCCCCGGGCTTATCGGGGCCTGCCTATCAAGTCAATGAGGTGGGTGCATGTAAAATTAGGATTTTTTCTCGAAACTATAAAAAGCGGAACACGGACTTCGCCCCTACAATAGGGGTCTGTATTATACAATATAAGGGGAAATGGCTGTATGGGGTATGGGGATGGTCAATTTTTTTTTCGTGGGCTTTACTATGGCTTGTGGGGTCTCGTTTTTCTCGTTTCGCCAAGAAAATGACAATGGGAAGGGTCCCAAAGCGAATCGGTGAAATTTTTGAGAAAAGTCACCGAGGTCTGTATATAGGCTCATACTGGCTATAGGGCCTATGGGGGGAGGGGTGGTCAATTTTTTGTGGGTGTTACTATGGGTTGTGGGGTCTCGTTTTTCTCGTCTCACTAAGAAAAACACGAGGGAGGGGTCCCGGAGCGAATCGGTGAAATTTTTGGAAAAAGTCACCGAGGTCTGCATATAGGCTCATAAGCTGGCCATGGGGGGTATAGGTTCAACCTGGGAAATTCACACACGTTCATTGTGATATGGGTTGTGGGGTCTCGTTTTCCACATCTCGTCACTTAGAACACAATGGGAGGGGTCCCGGAGCGAATCGATGAAATTTTTGGGAACAGTACCGGGTAGGCCTGTATATAGGCCTATAGTCGGGCTATACGGGGGTATAGGTTCAACCTGAGAAATTCACACACGTTCATTGTGAAATGTGTTGTTTGGATTTGTTTTTCACGTCTCGTCATTTAGAACACGATGGGAAGCGTCTCGGAACGGAACGGTGAATTTTTTGGAAAAGTATCATATAGCCCAAATAGTCCCATACTGGCTATATGGGGGTATAGGTTCAACCTGGGAAATTCACATACGTTCATTGTGATATTGGCTGTTTGGATTTGTTTTTCACGTCTCGTCATTTAGAACACCATGGGAAGGGTCCCGGAGCGAAACGGTGAAATTTTTGGAAAAAGTTCACCGAGGCCTGGGTAAGCCCATAGGCCTATACTGCATGGCTATGGGGGTATAGGCCCATACGGGGTGGACGTTTTGGGGTGTAGGTGAGCCCCTAATGATCCTATGATGTCGTATGAGGTCTTATTTTGAAGCTCTCGTGGAGGATCATCCGACTGCACTAATGGTTCGTCCGTTTTCAATATTTTGCGCATGCGCAGTCTGGCCGAAGTATAGAAAGCAAGCCTTTTGGGTGGTATGTGGGTGTGTGTTTGGGGTAGAGATGGTCCGCTATGGGTCCGAATGGATCGGGGAAGGTGTCAAATTGAAGCTTGTGTGGGGTGAGTCAGAATAACGTGTTTTTAAATGCAAGTCGCCTCAATCTGCGCATGCGCAGTTGGTTGTAGTAAGTAAAGTGGCCATTTTGGGTCAGTGCAGGAAGGTATTTGGTGTCGACATGGACCATCCTTGGTCCAAATGCGTCCTGGGAGGTGTCATTTTGTAGCTCTCGGGGTGTAGATCCCGATTTGGGGGCTGCTCACGTCACCTGTGACGTCATCAGTACGAGTACTAGCGAAAGTGGACATTTTAGGGCACTGAAGGATAATATTTGGAGTAGAGCGGGACCATCCTTGGTCCGAGTGCGTCGTGGGAGGTGTCATGTTGTAGCTCCCGGGGTGTACACCCCGATTTGAGGCATGTCCACAGCATCTGTGACGTCATCGGTGACGTCATCAGTACGAGTATTAACGAAAGCGTGTATTTTGGGGCAGTGAATGAAGGTATTTGGTGTAGAGATGGTCCATCCTTCGTCCGAATGCGTCGTGTGAGGTGTCATCTTGTAGCAACGCCTGCCAACACCAAGCTCAATGCTTCAACGCCCTGGTGAAATAGCTCAGAAGCTCTGATGTTCTAGATATTCCATGGAATTGTCACTTATTCTTCGAAATGCAGTGACGTCCGTCGTTACGCCTTAACAGACCGGAGACAGTACAAAAACAACAACAACAAGGATGAGGGGGAGCCTCGTTGGGTATATTTACAATTCAAGAAGACTCTTGTCCAATCAGAGGCCACCATTTGCATCTGTCATATTCTTTCCTGGCCGTCATATGTATTCTTGTCCAATCAGAAGTCTCTATTTCAGAAAGTTCCGGCGAGGTCGGTCAGTCGGAAATTGTAGATATCTTGAATAGGGCGATGACGGCAGAAACAGTGCCGGATCATGGGTCAATGGCGCCGATAGATGTCACTCACTGGATGGTCTTCGTGTAACAGATCGCTGGGAACATTTATGGGTTCGTCCACGAAGTGTACTTTGCCCTCCACGTCGTACAAAATCTGGCCCAAGGTCTTGTCGTCGGAATTTGACTGTTGAATTTGGGCGACATCATCATCGGGGCTCTTGCGATGGGTGGGAGTTCCCCCTGTTTCGATATTGATGCCTGCGGGCTCTTCTACCTGCAAACGTGGCTGCGGAACAGGGTGTCGTGTGCGTTGGTGTGGCAGCAACTGATTGGTCAGTTTGAAAAGCCGACCACATTCTTCGCATGGACGCTTGTGTACTTCATGGCGTGCACGTGTGGCGCTGTAAATGATCCGGGCGCTGAAACGACAGTGTACATATCGTACAGCTATACCGGGCGGTTCCTTCGTGCTTGGTAGCCTTTTCGGGAAGTGACCGAAGAGAATCGGAAGTGAACGACATTGTGGGAAAAACCCCACAGACAGGTCAGTACATGCGCTATCATGTTCACACTCCGTCACCGAAAAGACACGGACTGAAGATGGCGGACCTCGCCCGGTGGTGGTGGTGGTGGGAGCTCCCGCGTGGCAGAGCTCTTGGAGCTCAAAGCGTGTGGAGGTCAGAGCTCGGAAGTGACATTTGCGTATGACCTCTGTGTGGTCACTTCCGCTTCCGTTCACGTGACCGGAACTGACCTTTGACCCCGGCGCGCAATTTTCTCACAGAGGTCATATGCAAAGTTCACTTTCGAGCTCTGAGCTCCACATGGTTTGAGCTCCAAGAGCTCCGATCCAAGAGCTCTGCCACGCGGGAGCTCCGACCACCACCACCACCGGGCGAGGTCCGTCATCTTCAGTCCGTGTCTTTTCGGTGACGGAGTGTGAACATGATAGCACGTGTACTGAGCTGTCTGTGGGGTTTTTCCCACAATGACGTTCACTTCCGAGTCTCTTCGATCATTTATCGAAAAGACACGGAGGTGGCCGAAGAGACACGAAGGTCACCGAAGATGTCATGGAGATCACCGAAGAGACACGGAGGTGCCCGAACATGATACCAGCTAGCGTGCTATAAAAGAGAAGCGGGTTGGCCGTTTCATCAGACACTCTGTCAAATCATTCAATCGTCTGCAGGACTTGCACCGCCATGAGGCTACCAAGCATGAAGGAACCGACCCTAAACTTAAGGGATATGTTCTGGGGGATGAGATTTAATGCATATACTGAGTTGATTCTGATTGGCCAGATGACTTGGCGGCCATCTTGGATTAGGCTTAAAATCTTCAACGATCTTCTCCTCAGAAACCGCTGAACCGATCGCTATGAAACGTGGTACACATGATCAATGGACAGAGTTCTCCCACATTTTGACTTATAAAGTTTATCCGTTAAAAATGATGGCCGCCTTCAACCAATCAAAATAGTCGGATTTTCAAGTAACGGATTTTCACCGGAAAAGTTATGAAATATATGTTATAGGACATGGCGGTCACGAATATGCAAACATTTTGCTCCTAGGTCACGTGGTTTGGCCGCCATTTTGAATTCTGTGGAAAACTTTGCCAATTTTACAACGGCTTATTCTCTTGAACCCTGATAGATACGGATTTCTAGGTCACTGCAATATATCAGGAAGGCCATGGTCTGTTGCACTGAAAGCAAATATTCTCAATTGGCTGAATGGTCTGGCGTTTATATTGGATTTAGCGCCAAACCTTCAACGATCTTCTCTTCTGAAATCGCTGCTCTGATCGTTATGAAACATATTACACATGATCGATGGAGAGAGTTCTCCCACATTATGACTTATAAAGTTCATCTGTTAAAAATGATGGCCGCCATGAACTAATCAAAATGGTCGGATTTTCAAGTAACGGATTTTCACCGGAAAAATTATGAAATATATGTTATAGGACATGGCGGTCACGAATATGCAAACATTTTGTCCCTAGGTCAGGTGGTTTGGCCGCCATCTTGAATTCTGTGAAAAACTTTGGCAATTTTGCAACGTCTTATTCTCTTGAACCCTGATAGACACGGATTTTTAGGTCGCTGCGATATATCAGGAATGCCATGGTCTGTTGCACTGAAAGCAAATATTTTCGATTGGCTGAATGGTTTGGCGGCCATATTGGATTTAGCGCCAAACCTTCAACGATCTTCTCTTCTGAAATCGCTGCTCCGATCGTTATGAAGCATGGTACACATGATCAATGGGCAGAGTTCTCCAATATCATGACCTACAAAGTTCATCCGTTAAAAACGATGACCACCATCGACCAATCAAAATGGTCGGATCTTCAAGTAACGGATTTTGACCGGAAAAGTTATGAAATATATGTTATAGGACATGGCGATCAAGAATATGCAAATATTTTGCTCCTAGTTCACGTGGTTTGGCCGCCATCTTGAATTCTGTGAAGAACTTTGCCAATTTTGCAACGGCTTATTCTCTTGAACCCTGATAGATACGGATTTCTGTGTCAGTGCGATATATCGGGAAGGCAATGGTCTGTTGCACTGAAAGCAAATATTTTCGATTGGTTGAATGGTTTGGCCGCCATATTGGATTTAGCGCCAAACATTCAACGATCTTCGCTTCTGAAACCGCTGCTCCGATCGTTGTGAAGCTTGGTACACATGATCAATGGACAGAGTTCTCCAATATCGTGACCTATAAAGTTCATCCGTTAAAACGATGACCACCATCGACCAATCAAAATGGTCGGATTTTCAAGTAACGGATTTTGACCGGAAAAGTTATGAAATATATGTTATAGGACATGGCGATCAAGAATATGCAAACATTTTGCTCCTAGATCACGTGGTTTGGCCGCCATCTTGAATTCTGTGAAAAACTTTGCCAATTTTGCAACGGCTTATTCTCTTGAACCCTGATAGATAAGGATTTCTGTGTCAGTGCGATATATCGGGAAGGCCATGGTATGTTGCACTGAAAGCAAATATTTTCGATTGGTTGAATGGTTTGGGGGCCATATTGGATTTAGCGCCAAACATTCAACGATCTTCGCTTCTGAAACCGCTGCTCCGATCGTTGTGAAGCTTGGTACACATGATCAATGGATTGAGTTCTCTCATTCTTGGAAGCAAAAACTTCATCCGTTAAAAAAGATGGCCACCATCGACCAATCAAAATTGTTGGAATATGAACACACGGATTTTGTGATAAACCTTATCCATATTGCAAGCGTTTGTTCTCTTGAACCTTGATAGGTACAGATTACTAGGCTGCGGAGATATATTGGGAAGGCTATGGTCTGTTGCACTGTATGCAAAATACTGTCGATTAGCTGAACGGTTTGTCGGTCACATTCCGGCATAGGCCTGGATATTAGGCCCTGTGTAGACCTGATCCCCGGCTCGATGCTGCTTGCAGCTCCAATTTCTAATTGTTATCATAACTGTAGAATTCTAGGTATAGACGAAACTCTAAAAAAATAAAACTTAATTTTTTTTTTTTTGAAGCTGGAAACATGTCCCACTGGTTAGAGCTGAGCTGTGTATGACTGGGTTTATGGCAAAAATTTTGATTGGCTGAACGGTTTGGCGGCAATATTGGATTTAGGTGAAACATTCAACGATCGTCTCCTCGGAAACTGCTAAGCCGATCGTTGTAAAACTTGGTACACATGATCGCTGGATCGAATTCTCTTCTTCTTAGATTGAAAAAGTTCATTGGTTGAAAAAGACCAATCAAAATTGTTGTAATTTGAACACCCGGATTTTGTGATAAACCTTATCCATATTGCAAGCGTTTGTTCTCTTGAACTTTGATAGGTACAGATTACAAGGAAGATGAGATACATTGTGAAGGCAATGGTCTGTTGCACTGAATGAAAAATACTGTCGATTAGCTGAACGGTTTGGCGGCCACATTCCGGCATAGGCTTGAATACTAGGTCCTGTGTAGACCTGTTCCCCAGCTCGATGCTGCTCGCAGCTCCAATTCTTATTATTCCACATGATTTTGCGCCAACGATATCTCAAGAACGATGCGGTGGATTAAGACCAAACTTACGGGATATGTTCTGGGGGATGTGATCTAATGCATATACTAAGTTGATACTGATTGGTCAGATGCCTTGGCGGCCATCTTGGATTAGGCTTAAAATCTTCAACGATCTTCTTCTCTGAAACCGCTTAACCGATCGCTATGAAACTTTGTACACATGATCAATGGACAGAATTCTCCCACATTGTGACTAATAAAGTTCATCCGTTAAAAAAGATGACCACCATCGACCAATCAAAATGGTCGGATTTTCAAGTAACGGATTTTGACCGGAAAAGTTATGAAATATATGTTATAGGACATGGCGATCGCGAATATGCAAACATTTTGCTCCTAGGTCATATGGTTTGGCCGCCATCTTGAATTCTGTGGAAAACTTTGCCAATTTTGCAACGGCTTATTCTCTTGAACCCTGATAGATACGGATTTCTAGGTCAGTGCGATATATCGGAAAGGCCATGGTCTGTTGCACTGAAAGCACAAATTTTCGATTGGCTGAATGGTTTGGCGGCCATATTGGATTTAGCGCCAAACCTTTAACGATCTTCGCTTCTGAAACCGCTGCTCCGATCGTTGTGAAGCTTGGTACACATTATCAATGGATTGAGTTCTCTCATTCTTGGAAATAAAAACTTCATCCGTTAAAAAAGATGGCCACCATATACCAATCAAAATTGTTGGAATATGAACACACGGATTTTGTGATAAACCCTATCCATATTGCAAGCGTTTGTTCTCTTGAACCTTGATAGGTACAGATTACTAGGCTGCTGAGATATATTGGGAAGGCTATGATCTGTTGAACTGTATGCAAAATACTGTTGATTAGCTGAACGGTTTGTCGGTCACATTCCGCCATAGGCCTGGATATTAGGCCCTGTGAAGACCTGGTCCCCGGCTCGATACTGCTCGCAGCTCCAATTCTTATTATTCCACATGATTTTGCGCCAACGATATCTCAAGAACGATGCAGTGGGTTAAGACCAAACTTACGGGATATGTTCTGGTGGATGAGATCTAATGCATATACTAAGTGGAGTCTGATTGGACAGATGCCTTGGTGGCCATCTTGGATTAGGCTTAAAACCTTCAACGATCTTCTCAGAAACCGCTGAACCGATCGCTATGAAACTTGACGCACATGATCAATGGACAGAGTTCTTCCACATTATGACTTACAAAGTTCATCCGGTAAAAATGATGGCCGCCATCAACCAATCAAAATGGTCGGATTTTCAAGTAACGGATTTTCACCGGAAAAGTTATGAAATATATGTTATAGGACATGGCGGTCACGAATATGCAAACATTTTGCCCCTAGGTCAGGTGGTTTGGCCGCCATCTTGAATTCTGTGAAAAACTTTGGCGTTTTTTGCAACGGCTTATTCTCTTGAACCCTGATAGATACGGATTTCTAGATCACTGCGATATATCAGAAAGGCCATGGTATATTGCACTGAAAGCAAATATTTTCGATTGGCTGAATGGTTTGGCGGCCATATTGGATTTAGCGCCAAACCTTCAACGATCTTCTCTTCTGAAATCGCTGCTCCGATCGTTATGAAACATGGTACACGTGATCAATGGACAGAGTTCTCCAATATCATGACCTATAAAGTTCATCCGTTAAAAACGATGACCACCATCGACCAATCAAAATGGTCGGATTTTCAAGTAACGGATTTTGACCGGAAAAGTTATGAAATATATGTTATAGGACATGGCGATCAAGAATATGCAAATATTTTGCTCCTAGGTCACGTGGTTTGGCCGCCATCTTGAATTCTCTGAAAAACTTTGCCAATTTTGCAACAGCTTATTCTCTTGAACCCTGATAGATAAGGATTTCTGTGTCAGTGCGATATATCGGGAAGGCCATGGTCTGTTGCACTGAAAGCAAATATTTTCGATTCGTTGAATGGTTTGGGGGCCATATTGGATTTAGCGCCAAACATTCAACGATCTTCGCTTCTGAAACCGCTGCTCCGATCGTTGTGAAACTTGGTACACATGATCAATGGATTGAGTTCTCTCATTCTTGGAAGCAAAAACTTCATCCGTTAAAAAAGATGGCCACCATCGACCAATCAAAATTGTTGGAATATGAACACACGGATTTTGTGATAAACCTTATCCATATTGCAAGCGTTTGTTCTCTTGAACCTTGATAGGTACAGATTACTAGGCTGCTGAGATATATTGGGAAGGCTATGGTCTGTTGCACTGTATGCAAAATACTGTCGATTAGCTGAACGGTTTGTCGCTCACATTCCGGCATAGGCCTGGATATTAGGCCCTGTGAAGACCTGGTCCCCGGCTCGATGCTGCTCGCAGCTCCAATTTCTAATTGTTATCATAACTGTAGAATTCTATGTATAGACGAAACTCTAAAAAAATAAAACTTAATTTATTTTTTTTGAAGCTGGAAACATGTCCCACTGGTTAGAGCTGAGCTGTGTATGACTAGGTTTATGGCAAAATTTTCGATTGGCTGAAAGGTTTGGCGGCAATACTGGATTTAGGTGAAACATTCAACAATCGTCTCCTCGGAAACTGCTAAGCCGATCGTTGTAAAACTTGGTACACATGATCGCTGGATCGAGTTCTCTTGTTCTTCGATTGAAAAAGTTCATTGGTTGAAAAAGACCAACCAAAATTGTTGTAATTTGAACACCCGGATTTTGTGATAAACCTTATCCATATTGCAAGCGTTTGTTCTCTTGAACTTTGATAGGTACAGATTACAAGGAAGATGAGATACATTGGGAAGGCAATGGTCTGTTGCACTGAACGAAAAATACTGTCGATTAGCTGAACGGTTTGGCGGCCACATTCCGGCATAGGCTTGGATACTATAGTATTTTTCTGGTAATTAGTCGCCGGTTTGAGGGCTTCTGTAAAATCAGCCGTATGGTTAAAATCAATTTCCTTTTTTAGAACGTATGTAACAAAGTTATATCTATAGAATGTCATACCACTCTCAGTGATAACTGCTACAAAACTTGAGTTTTAGAGCTTTTTTGTACTACCCGGGTTAAATGCCATAAGGGTTGTTCACGTGAATCTTCACCAATACATGGTATGTCGTCATAATATATTCCTTTTTCTCTGGCCAAAGGGCAATAGGCGGGGCGAGATGTCATTCAATGGTTGCTCTGTTTGTCGTTTGGTTATGAAAACATGAGATTAAACTATTGTCGTTGACAAAGAACGAAAGATTCGAGAATACGGATGGACCAGTACAGCCGCTATGTTATGCAAATGTCCTCGACACCTCAAAGATTTGGACGCCTCTCAAACACAGCATAACCGTATCACTTCAATAGTATGGGGATCTAGTTGGACCAAAAGTGTGCCCCGCATTACCTCATCAAAAGCGTGAGCGACAACGCAAAGGGTGACAGCGTCTTCCAAAACACGATGCCGCCCTTTTGCGTCGCGTGTCGCCTTTGACAATGTTGAGTGATAGGACGACGACGTCGCTTTCACACACCAGGACGTCGTGTTATTTGTACCTATCAATAGTTCAATTTGTAGGCAAAATTTCAATCAGTGCTCTTCGATGCATCGTAGGGTTACAAATGTAATTAACGAGAGAGCAATCAAATTAAACTATACACGTATAATACCGTTGATGATGTCCGACTCTAATCGACTGGATCAATAATGGGATATTTGCTGTAAAAATGTAAATATAGGTCATACGGCCATCCATAGATTACACCGTCATTGAAATGAAGATCGTGTGAAGTTGTCATTTTAATTCACGCAGTCACTTATGGAGGCACTGCCCCTGTCCTTGTGACGGTAACATCGATTGAGGACACTTTCCCATATATAGAACTGAATAGCTCACCCCGCCTATTGCCTTTTGGCAAGAGAAAAAGGAATAGATTATGACGACATACCATGTATTGGTGAAGATTCACGTGAACAACCCTTATGGCATTTAACCCGGGTAGTACTAAAAAGCTCTAAAACTTAAGTTTGGTAGCAGTTATCACGGAGAGTGGTATGACATTCTATAGATATAACTTTGTAATATACCTTCTAAAAAAGGAAATTGATTTTAACCATACGACTGATTTTACAGAAGCCCTCAAACCCGCGACTAATTATAAGAAAAATACTATAGGCCCTGTGTAGACCTGGTCCCCAGCTCGATGCTGCTCGCAGCTCCAATTCTTATTATTCCACATGATTTTGCGCCAACGATATCTCAAGAACGATGCGGAGGATTAAGACCAAACTTACGGGATATGTTCTGGGGGATGTGATCTAATGCATATACTAAGTTGATTCTGATTGGTCAGATGCCTCGGCGGCCATCTTGGATTAGGCTTAAAATCTTCAACGATCTTCTTCTCTGAAACCGCTTAACCGATCGCTATGAAACTTTGTACACATGATCAATGGACAGAGTTCTCCCACATTGTGACTTATAAAGTTCAGCCGTTAAAAAAGATGACCACCATCGACCAATCAAAATGGTCGGATTTTCAAGTAACGGATTTTGACCGGAAAAGTTATGAAATATATGTTATAGGACATGGCGATCAAGAATATGCAAACATTTTGCTCCTAGGTCACGTGGTTTGGCCGCCATCTTGAATTCTGTGAAAAACTTTGCCAATTTTGCAACGGCTTATTCTCTTGAACCCTGATAGATACGGATTTCTAGGTCAGTGCGATATATCGGGAAGGCCATGGTCTGTTGCACTGAAAGCAAATATTTTCGATTGGCTGAATGGTTTGGCGGCCATATTGGATTTAGCGCCAAACCTTCAACGATCTTGGCTTCTGAAACCGCTGCTCCGATCGTTGTGAAGCTTGGTACACATGATCAATGGATTGAGTTCTCTCATTCTTGGAAGTAAAAACTTCATCCGGTAAAAAAGATGGCCGCCATCTACCAATCAAAATTGTTGGAATATGAACACACGGATTTTGTGATAAACCTTATCCATATTGCAAGCGTTTGTTCTCTTGAACCTTGATAGGTACAGATTAATAGGCTGCTGAGATATATTGGGAAGGCTATGGTCTGTTGAACTGTATGCAAAATACCGTCGATTAGCTGAACGGTTTGTCGGTCACATTCCGCCATAGGCCTGGATATTAGGCCCTGTGAAGACCTGGTCCCCGGCTCGATACTGCTCGCAGCTCCAATTTCTTATTGTTATCATAACTGTAGAATTCTAGGTACAGACGAAACTCTAAAAACATAAACTTAATTTTTTGGTTTTTTGAAGCTGGAAACATGTCCCACTGGTTAGAGCTGAGCTGTGTATGACTGGGTTTAATTATGTTAACCATAATGTAAACGGTGTAGCATGTTTTCTTGAAAGAACAAACCACTGAAATACAATTTCGGCTAAAATGGTACAGCGGCGTGCACCATTCCTCAAAAGGGATGGTCTATACAATCATGAAAACTGAGCTTAAGGTGGAACAAATATAGGGTATCTTTGAAAACTAACGAAATAATCGTGCTCTCCAGACCTAGGGTCGGTTGTCACCGCTTGTCCATGTACTCCGGGCGGTAGAAAAGAATTAATCAAAATGAAAGATACCGTACGGAATGTAAGTCTGATGAAATGAGGGATGGTTTCAATTTTCTGTTCACTTGAACAATGTTAACAACGTTAGGAACGCTCTTTGTATTCAGATAGACCTAATGTAATGAAGCTCCGAGAACTATTTCAAGCTGATGAAAAAATGTATTTCAGGTAGACAACGTAAATTCAAAAGAGAATTTATTATATTGTGCATTTGATCAATTTTACAAATATGTTCTGACAGAAGCAATCATTATTTTATGCAAAAATGTCTTCTTCAAATTGTATTTTTTCGTGCGATTGTTTTATTTTATATAATGTTTATGTCAATATTCGAGCATGTGAGTACATATTTTGTTATGTTTGACGTTAATATTAGTATTAACAAAGATATATATATATATATAAAACCTTTAACAAGCAACGGCAAGAGCTATGTGCGGGACGACATAGATTTTCTTCAGAAGTTATCAAAACATATTGACATCGATTCAACATTAGCAACTTTCGACGTTTCTAGTCTGTATACAAACATATCGCATGAATTAGGAAGAGAAGCCCTTGAATTTTGGATAGAGAACACGCAAGTAACATGGACAAGCGTTTCTCAAAGGATTTCATTTTGAAGAGTACGGAAGTAATTTTGAAGAATAATAACTTCAATTTCAACGGGAAAATATTCAACCAAATCAAGGGAACAGCGATGGGTACAAAGTTTGCACCAACATATGCCACTCTTGTCATGGCATATTTAGAAGAGAAGTTATACAGCAAAATCAACGAAATTTATGGATCCTCTTCCAAAAACTACTTTATAGCCAACTGGCTTCGGTTCTTGGATGACTGTTTTATTGTTGTACCACGAAAAAACGGAAACGCCGAACAATTAAAAGAGTTACTTAACTCATTAAATGGACATATCTCTTTCACCGGTCAAGAAGACTACAGGGAAATTCCGTTTCTGGATATTATGGTCTACAGGGAAGAAACGGAATTGAAAACGGACGTATTTTCAAAGGAAACAGATACAAAACAGTACCTGCCGTTCCATTCGTGTCATCCGGGTCATACGAGACGGGGAATACCGTACAATTCAGCAAGGCGAATATGTACCATAGTGGATGACAGTGAGTTAAAAGATCGTAGACTGAAGGAACTCATACCAACAATGATAAAACAAGGATACCCAAAAAACTTGATACTATCGGGTATAGAGAGGGCAAAAGCTATTCCACAGGAGCAACTTCGAACTGTGAAAGAAGGCCGTACCGACACAAAATCTATTCCATTGGTTACGACGCATAATCCGAATAACCCGAACGCATTTAATATCATTAAAGAGACATTGCCCATGCTCAACGGCAGTCAACGAATCAAAGACAGTATGAAAGATGTTAAAATTATCAATAGTAAAAGACAAGGACCGAACCTTAAAAAATTATTAACGAGGGCGCGTTTTACTTTAGAAGAAGAGGAAGTTCATGGAGTAAAGAAATGCGGATCAAACAAATGCGGGACTTGTGCTTATATACTAGAAGGCAGGCAATTTAAATTCAAGGGAGCAAATAAGGACTTTGAGGTGCAATATAATATGACCTGCAAAGTAACCAATGTGATATATGTCATAACATGCGCTGGTTGTGGTGAAAATTATGTGGGACAAACTGGAGATATTCTGAGAATTCGAGTGACTGTACATAAGCAACAGATACGAGATCCTGAAACTCGACAGATTGGTCTAAGTAGACATATTGACGAATGTGGAGCTGGGAAATTTACCATATTTCCATTTTACAAAGTATTGAAAAATGACAAAGACTTCAGAATACAGAAGGAAACATTATTTCGAAAGAAATATAATTGCGTCTTAAATGAATTACCAAATTGATATATTTATTGTGTAGTTCACGTCTAGTCAGACTGTTATTGCAAAATGTGTATTATGACGTTAAACGTAAAGGTGGCCTTCCACAGTTTCGTAGTAGGAGAAAATTTAGTGCAAAATTACCAATAATTTGACTCGGTTACATCTCTTATTTGCATTTTCCCGCGTTTCTGCTATCATTGGAAAGCGAAAAAGCAACCACGGCCTTCATATTGCCGAATGGATGCCCATTATTAAGAAGAAATAGGTTAATTTTGAGTTTTGTTCTCGAAAATCCGCTAGAATTGGCAAAAGTGATCAAAAGAAAGATGGGGTAGGGGGAAAGTTATCGGTCGGATTTCCCACAATAATATGTATAACTGACAAGTGCTGTATACCGCCATACTCGCAAACACTCTGAGATTACGATAAATGTGAATAATTAATTTCGTAAAAAACATCCTGCCCCTTAAGGTGGTCCTCCACAGTTTCGTAGTAATGGCCCCTCTCTAATTTCATAATACGATAGACTGCCCTTGTTCTCCTACATCATGAGTCTTCTTGTCTTCTTAATAGCTTATATCTATAATGCCATCCTATTCAGCATTATCAACGCTGCAAACGAGTACGTACAAATCGAGTGCTGGCTTCGTCTACACGCTGATCGGGATCATGGAGTAAAGTTTGTCCTGCCTCAGTTATGCCCCTTGGGTGTGCCTAAAAATCGGGACTCATTTATGGGAAGAAAATCTGACAAAAAACGGGCAGGTTGACACCCACTTTTGTTTGCCTTTTTAAGTTGAGACCGGACCAGGGAACGTGAGTAAGAAGTTTAATTGAAATCGCTCTTACAGATTTTTCTAGAAATTGAGCCAAATTTGACAATTTTTCGACATTTTTAAGGGGTTTTCTAGGAAAAATGAAGCAAGCATGGAGGAGAATGTTCGAGTTTAATTTTTCTATAACATAGCAGTGTTATATCTTAAAATAATAGTTTCATCATGCTCTTTCAGAAAATATATACATAAAAGTGATTTGGGTTGAAGGTTTTACGATAACTGGGGGCCGAAAAACGGACCCATAGTCTATTCCATGCCGAATGGAAGAATCTCTGGAGTGCACCCTTTAAGGCATAATAGTGGAGTCTATGCATTATCTTAATGTAGACTCCGTTACGGAGCGGAGATGTGTCATTACGCCAGATTGTTTAATTTTGACTGCCTAGTTACACCTGAATCGCTATTTTCGGAAGCAGGTGGAAAGAAGACCAGGAGTTCGATTAAAATAATCCACAGTGTGTCCATTAGTATACTATTGAGGTTATTGCATACTGTATTCCATACAGGAGTTATCTCCCCCTGGCATGAGATTTCGGTGGATATTATGGCAGAACGAGGTCCTATCAGAATGATATAAATTTGCCAGTGTAAATTTTCTTTACAAGATAACCCATGTACAGTCCATAAAGGATGGAATGGATGTATATTATTATGGTTTTACGAATTATTTCTCAAGTTTCTGAAGTATTTCCCATGTTTCTAGGAGAAAATTTAGTGCAAAATTACCAATAATTTGACTTGTTTACATCTCTTATTTGCATTTTCCCGCGTTTCTGCTATCATTGGAAAGCGAAAAGCAACCACGGCCTTCATATTGCCGAATGGATGCCCATTATTAAGAAGAAATAGGTTAATTTTGAGTTTTGTTCTCGAAAATCCTGCTAGAATTGGCAAAAGTGATCAAAACAAAGATGGGGTAGGGGGAAAGTTATCGGTCGGATTTCCCACAACAATATGTATAACTGGCAAGTGTTGTATACCGCCATACTCGCAAACACTCTGAGATTACGATAAATGTGAATAATTAATTTCGTAAAAAACATCCTGCCCCTTAAGGTGGCCCTCCACAGTTTCGTAGTAATGGCCCCTCTCTAATTTCATAATACGATAGACTGCCCTTGTTCTGCTACATCATGAGTCTTCTTGTCTTCTTAATAGCTTATATCTATAATGCCATCCTATTCAGCATTATCAACGCTGCAAACGAGTACGTACAAATCGAGTGCTGGCTTCGTCTACACGCTGATCGGGATCATGGAGTAAAGTTTGTCCTGCCTCAGTTATGCCCCTTGGGTGTGCCTAAAAATCGGGACTCATTTATGGGAAGAAAATCTGACAAAAAACGGGCAGGTTGACACCCACTTTTGTTTGCCTTTTGAAGTTGAGACCGGACCAGGGAACGTGAGTAAGAAGTTTAATTGAAATCGCTCTTACAGATTTTTCTGGAAATTGAGCCAAATTTGACCATTTTTCCACATTTTTAAGGGGTTTTCTAGGAAAAATGAAGCAAGCATGGAGGAGAATGTTCGAGTCTAATTTTTCTATAACATAGCAGTGTTATATCTTAAAATAATAGTTTCATCATGCTCTTTCAGAAAATATATACATAAAAGTGATTTGGGTTGAATGGTTTTACGACAACTGGTGGCCGAAAAACGGACCCATAGTCTATTCCATGCCGAATAGAAGAATCTTTGGAGTGCACCCTTTAAGGCATAATAGTGGAGTCTATGCATTATCTTAATGTAGACTCCGTTACGGAGCGGAGATGTGTCATTACGCCAGATTGTTTAATTTTGACTGCCTAGTTACACCTGAATCGCTATTTTCGGAAGCAGGTGGAAAGAAGACCAGGAGTTCGATTAAAATAATCCACAGTGTGTCCATTAGTATACTATTGAGGTTATTGCATACTGTATTCCATACAGGAGTTATCTCCCCCTGGAATGAGATTTCGGTGGATATTATGGCAGAACGAGGTCCTATCAGAATGATATAAATTTGCCAGTGTAAATTTTCTTTACAAGAGAACCCATTTACAGTCCATAAAGGATGGAATGGATGTATATTATTATGGTTTTACGAATTATTTCTCAAGTTTCTGAAGTATTTCCCATGTTTCTAGGAGAAAATTTAGTGCCAAATTACCAATAATTTGACTTGGTTACATCTCTTATTTGCATTTTCCCGCGTTTCTGCTATCATTGGAAAGCGAAAAAGCAACCACGGCCTTCATATTGCCGAATGGATGCCCATTATTAAGAAGAAATAGGTTAATTTTGAGTTTTGTTCTCGAAAATCCTGCTAGAATTGGCAAAAGTGATCAAAAGAAAGATGGGGTAGGGGGAAAGTTATCGGTCGGATTTCCCACAATAATATGTATAACTGACAAGTGCTGTATACCGCCATACTCGCAAACACTCGGAGATTACGATAAATGTGAATAATTAATTTCGTAAAAAACATCCTGCCCCTTAAGGTGGTCCTCCACAGTTTTGTAGTAATGGCCCCTCTCTAATTTCATAATACGATAGACTGCCCTTGTTCTGCTACATCATGAGTCTTCTTGTCTTCTTAATAGCTTATATCTATAATGCCATCCTATTCAGCATTATCAACGCTGCAAACGAGTACGTACAAATCGAGTGCTGGCTTCGTCTACACGCTGATCGGGATCATGGAGTAAAGTTTGTCCTGCCTCAGTTATGCCCTTGGGTGTGCCTAAAAATCGGGACTCATTTACGGGAAGAAAATCTGACAAAAAACGGGCAGGTTGACACCCACTTTTGTTTGCCTTTTTAAGTTGAGACCGGACCAGGGAACGTGAGTAAGAAGTTTAATTGAAATCGCTCTTACAGATTTTTCTGGAAATTGAGCCAAATTTGACCATTTTTCGACATTTTTAAGGGGTTTTCTAGGAAAAATGAAGCAAGCATGGAGGAGAATGTTCGAGTTTAATTTTTCTATAACATAGCAGTGTTATATCTTAAAATAATAGTTTCATCATGCTCTTTCAGAAAATATATACATAAAAGTGATTTGGGTTGAAGGTTTTACGACAACTGGTGGCCGAAAAACGGACCCATAGTCTATTCCATGCCGAATGGAAGAATCTCTGGAGTGCACCCTTTAAGGCATAATAGTGGAGTCTATGCATTATCTTAATGTAGACTCCGTTACGGAGCGGAGATGTGTCATTACGCCAGATTGTTTAATTTTGACTGCCTAGTTACACCTGAAGCGATATTTTCGGAAGCAAGTGGAAAGAAGACCAGGAGTTCGATTAAAATAATCCACAGTGTGTCCATTAGTATACTATTAAGGTTATTGCATATTGTATTCCATACAGGAGTTATCTCCCCCTGGAATGAGATTTCGATGGATATTATGGCAGAACGAGGTCCTATCAGAATGATATAAATTTGCCAGTGTGAATTTTCTTTACAAGAGAACCCATTTACAGTCCATAAAGAATGGAATGAATGTATATTATTATGGTTTTACGAATTATTTCTCAAGTTTCTGAAGTATTTTCCATGTTTCTAGGAGAAAATTTAGTGCAAAATTACCAATAATTTGACTTGGTTACATCTCCTATTTGCATTTTCCCGCGTTTCTGCTATCATTGGAAAGCGGAAAAGCAACCACGGCCTTCATATTGCCGAATGGATGCCCATTATTAAGAAGAAATAGGTTAATTTTGAGTTTTGTTCTCTAAAATCCTGTTAGAATTGGCAAATGTGATGAAAACAAAGATGGGTAGGGGGAAAGTTATCGGTCGGAGTTCCCACAACAATATGTATAACTGGCAAGTGTTGTATACCGCCATACTCGCAAACACTCCCAGATTACAATAAATGTGAATAATTAATTTCGTAGAAAACATCCTGCCCCTTAAGATGGCCCTCCAGAGTTTCGTAGTAATGACCCCTCTCTAATTTCATAATACGATAGACTGCCCTTGCTCTGCTACATCATAATTCTTCTTGTCTTCTTAATAGCTTATATCTATAATGCCATCCTATTCAGCATTATCAACGCTGCAAATCGAGTACAAATCGAGTGCTGGCTTCGTCTACACGCTGATCGGGATCATGGAGTAAAGTTTGTCTTGCCTCAGTTATGCCCCTTGGGTGTGCCTAAAAATCGGGACTCATTTACGGGAAGAAAATCTGGCAAAAAACGAGCAGGTTGACACCCACTTTTGTTTGCCTTTTTAAGTTGAGACCGGACCAGGGAACGTGAGTAAGAAGTTTAATTAAAATCGCTCTTACAGATTTTTCTAGAAATTGAGCCGAATTTGACCATTTTTCGACATTTAGGAGTTTTCTAGGAAAAATGAAGCAAGCATGAAGGAGAATGTTTGAGTTTAATTTTTCTATACCATAGCAGTGTTATATCTTAAAATAATAGTTTCATCATGCTCTTTCAGAAAATATATACATATAAGTGATTTGGGTTGAAGGTTTTGCGACAACTGGTGGCCGAAAAACGGACCCATAGTCTATTCCATGCCGAATGGAAGAATCTCTGGAGTTCACCCTTGGCACACGAAACGCCAAGTTGCAGCAAAAATCCAACACCTGCGTTGGTGTACTAGGAGGGACGAGCCGGCTAACTTTAATTTTTGGTCTATAGTACGGTTTGATTTTAGTAGACTTTAGTTGTGTCTTAATATTAGTCTAATAATTTCACAGATTTCTTCGGGAGTATTCACGACACTTGTGGTGACCGCATTTGTAAACGCGAAGAGCTGAAATACGCGAAAGAGCAATAACCGTTTCAGTCTTCCAGTGACCTACGTTGCCAAGGAATCCATAATTGTAGACAATGGTGTTCCGTAATCATACAGTTTAAAGGCTGTTAAAAAAACCGGTAATTGTAAATTAGAGTGCAGTCCAATATACAGTTGAATGCCTGTCAATAAACGGTGAATATAAAATACGGTGCAACATTTTACAGCTTTAGTAGATTTTAACTGTCTATTGTCACCGTCCCTTTTGAAACCGGCGCCCATATGATGTGCATCCATGTACACATCGGATTCTCGAACAGCAACTTCAAATGTTCTGGTAGTCTTTTCTCTAAGATAAATGGATAATTCGCTCGGGCATTGGAAAAGAAATTGTTCTAGGAGCAAAAAGTCGTGCAGTGCCTCGAAACTATCACCAACCTCGGCACGGACTGTCCACCTATCGAAATAATTCTCCAAACGGGCCAAATATTGCGAGGGTTGTTCCCCTTTCCTAAGCTTTTCAGAATGAAATTTTCTCCTATACCCCTCTTCTGTTAGTTGAAAACAACGTAACAATGCGGATTTAAGTTTATCATAACTATTTGCATCAGTTACGGGCATTCGACTATAAACTTCCAAGGCCTTGCCTTTTAATAGTGTGCTCAAATAAACAGCGTAATTTTCTCTAGTCCATTTTTGGCTTATTGCATACCGTTCAAAACGGAGCAAATATGCGTCCATATCGTCTTTGTCGTCGAAGTAGGGCAATTTCGGAGATTTTGGGATAGCCCCGCCGTTGCCGTTTAATGGGTTTTCATTAGATCTGTCGTTCTTCAATCTCTGTAATTCTAATTGCTTATCTAGCATTTGTAGATCCAATTGTTTTTGTTTTTCTTGACTTTCCAATTCCAATAATTTTTGTTTCTCCTCGCGATCTCTATGTCGGAGTTCACGGTCAGATTCTTGATCCTCCTGTGATTGAACATATCCCAAGAGTTCTTTCCCTTGAAAGCCGAAAGATTTGCCAATGGATATCAAACGTTCAGTTCGATCTATTTCGGTCATACTGGCCAGAATGCCTATAAGGACTAGGATAACTTGAAAAGTAATCTTAGCTTCCGACATGGCACTACATTTTGTTGCGTAATCCCTAACCAGGAGTATTTGTAGTATCCTTTCGTTGAACTGGAGTGCTTTAGCAACACAATTTGAAAAACGTAAACTGAATTCCAACGGGGTCACCCTACTCGTTCCAATAACCCTGGAACATGTACAATGTAATGCTGAATAGAAATGCCGTAAAAACCTTGGAATCAAACAAGAGAAGGTGTACAAAAAGGCGCCCAGACTCACCAACCAAACAGCTGCATGTCCGCACAAATTTGGTTCCACCGTGGTAGTGAACAGCTCGATCCCTATAATAATAATGCAATAAATAAATGTACCTGTATCTCAATAAATAGACAATCACAATTCATTTATAATTCCCGGACATGCCCCCATGTTATGATTGACCTATTTACTGAACAAAACCCAATTTGCAAATAAAATAATTTATTACAGGAATAAAGCAGAACCCATTCACACACCATCCACACCACACCCAATATACACACAATTTACAAATAAGACCATCAATTCTTGAATCCGAATAATACCAGGAATAGTATTATATGAATCTTAGAATAATTTATTTGATTACAATTAATCAAATAATAACAATAACGACCCAAATCAGTCTGTAATGAATTCAAGTCCAATAGAATCAATTCAGCCAGAAATCATGAAAGTGATCGGAGTCTATCCAATTGTACTGAACACAAGTCCGGCCAGTTTGTATTATTAGACTGGTTCACGGATTCATGCTTGACCAGTGCAGAACGTAGACCTACAACGCGTTTACACAAGGTCAGTGGAATCTCAGTTGTACAAACCACTCTGCATTCGATCAGACCAACCATGCAGTTCGAACAAGCACCGCAGTACAGCTGGCACGATACGCGATGTTGCGAACTCGTCAACTTGTTCAGGCACAGATGTAGTTGTAGCCCAACGGTCACTTCTATAGGTCTCGTACAGGTTACCAGACATCCCCATGGAACAACACAGACATCCAATAGCAAATCCAGTCCGCAAACACTACAGTTTAAGCAAAATAACACATTTAATATAGTTACCGATTATACAATTCGATGCACATTAATAATACACGGTACAACTCGATACACATTAACACACCCGGGATATTCACCCAGATATTCCACATCTGACCACAATATTAAATATATACATACATATCAATACATCTAACAATAGGCACATACATGTACCTCCAGAACAGTCATTAAATTACACAGAATATGATTATTCTAGTAATTTAGAAATCCACCGTCCAGTACGCTCGTACTGTATACTTGGTCTCTCCGACCCCAGTCCGACTCCTCCTAGAGTTTGGTAAATCTACCACTGATTTGTACAAAAGCATGGCTATATATATAGCCTAACCGGTCATGCAGCCACAAAGATCAAATTTACATCACTAAACATGAACTCCAAACAGCAGTTTGCACTCAATCTTAATATAGGGCGAAATCAAATGTACAAGAGCATACTCGACGATTTCTTGCCGCTAAATCACTATGCAAAAAGTTACATACCGCGTCTTATAAGATGACACGAAACATACCCGGTCGTATAACATGACGTTAAATACAACATGCCAGGATACCTAATCCCGAACCACACACCTATTCGTTTAGTGATATATGCAGGTCCGGGCCGTCTACAAATACGAACAGTGCTGCAAATCACTATCCAAATCACTATATCACTAGTTACATACCTAGTCTTATAAGATGACATGAAACATACCCGGTCGTATAACACGACGTTAAATACAACATAGCTCAATCATCACAATAACTTGGCACACGAAACGCCAAGTTGCAGCAAAAATCCAACACCTGCGTTGGTGTACTAGGAGGGACGAGGCGGCTAACTTTAATTTTTGGTCTATAGTACGGTTTGATTTTAGTAGACTTTAGTTGTGTCTTAATATTAGTGTAATAATTTCACAGATTTCTTCGTGAGTATTCACGACACTTGTGGTGACCGCATTTGTAAACGCGAAGAGCTGAAATACGCGAAAGAGCAATAACCGTTTCAGTCTTCCAGTGACCTACGTTGCCAAGGAATCGATAATTGTAGACAATGGTGTTCCGTAATCATACATGTTAAAAAAACCGGTAATTGTAAATTAGAGTGCAGTCCAATATACAGTTGAATGCCTGTCAATAAACGGTGAATATAAAATACGGTGCAACATTTTACAGCTCAAAGCCTGTTACAAAGCGGTAATTTTAGAATACGGTGTAACGTAATTTTACAGTTCATTGTACTGGCACCTATTTTGCCAGTACATTTAACTGTAAATTTACGGTGTTATTTATAACAGTGTGAGGACGATCCTTGGATGATGGGTTCGGCGACTAAATACTTGTATACGGCTGCAATTTTGATGTTTCTGTGAAAAAATCGCATATTATTATGAATAAGATATTGGTATTGTTTGTTCGGTTGCGAGAAGGTTAAAAATATAAGGTTACGACGTTTATATCACTTTTCTTTCTGACTTGTAGCATTGAAGTCCATTGCTTTAGGCCTTCAAAATAATGACCGGCCGTGAAAATTACCCATCATGTTGAAATTGGGGGGAGGAGGGCATTATGCCAGTCATATCAAACTCTCGCCGCAGCTCCGGAAGGAAAATAAATTCAAAATGGCTCCACGAAGTGTCCTTAGAAAGTCGTGTTCTCGATATCTTCTGTTTAATATCTAAATATATCTATTTTTCGAAGTGTTCTTGCTTATAATGATGTAAAGTAATTTATTTGGCCAAAACTAATTTTATAGAAAAATAATAAAAAAGAGGGAAAAATGACTTCCGAAAAAACTGACGTCACCTTGACGGCCCTGTAGATATTTTGAAATTTTCGTGCAGATATTTGACCTAAATATATAGTATACAAAGTTTCAGTGCTCTACCCCAAGGGTTAACAAAAATATACATGTATACGGCTGGCCGAACATTTTGACGAAAATTAATTCTGAGAATGTTTTAACGATATTTGTCTATTTATGTAGACGTGTATACATTTCACCGCAGCTGTACATGCAACTATATTCGTATTTGATAATTGATAACACTTTTTTTTCTGACAGCTCGGTCTTAGATTACGATCAGCATCGATTTAACCCTACCTGGCTTGAGGAACCTTCCGCCTCCCACTCTGTTAGTTTTTTGCTCCTATCTCCGGAAGACAAAAACTTCAATGCTGACACCCCGTGACATTTCTTTGTCAAAATTCCAGCTTTTCTGTGAATTAAAGTGTGCAAAAGCAATTTTATTTCACATCGGACTATTATTTACTAATTGATCATGCAGTTTTTGCGAAGAAAACATAAAGAAAAATATAAAACATAAAAATAAATGACGCCATCGTGACGTCATCATGGCAGCCGTCTTGGATTTATTTTTTACATTTTCTAGTATAGCTCGATCCAAAAATATAGTGAGGTAAGTTTCAGCACTCTAGCCTTAACCTTACCTAACCTTGGAGGGCACTCTCCGCCCCCTACCCCCACCTCCCCCTCCATGCTGTTTTTTTTCGCTTCTATCTCCGGAATGACAAATGATGAGAGCTGAAACTCCTTGACTTTGCAGATAATCATTTTGGGGTCATTTTGAACCTATTTGTATCAACCCTGAACAGAGAATCATGGGTAAATTTAAAATGGCGGCCATGTGGGGTGCCAGAAAATTTATGTTTTCGTCATATTTCTTCTAAATTCTTGCTTTTCTGCATGGACCAGATTATTATTTACTAATTTATCATGCAGTTTTTGCGCAGAAAAAAATATATATTTGAAAATTCTGACCGAAAAATCGTCTAAAAATGCTCTTTTTGAAAATGACGTCACAGTGATGTCATTATGGCGGCCATATTGGATTTTTAAAACATTTTCTTGTAGAGCTTGACCCAAAGATATAGTGTGGTAAGTTTCAGACCTCTAGCCTTAGCGATAGCGAAAATATATGGGGGGAGGAGGGGACACTTTCCCACCCACCCCCAGGATGCGGTACACCCCAAATCGCCCAGGCCAGATAGGGTTACGGATAGCGAAAATATATAGGGACACCCTCTAAGCGGCGGTGCAGACCAAATCTCCCAGGCCAGATAGAGTTAACGTAGATACCGATTTTATGCAGTTAATCCCCAAGCAACAGGCAGATAGAGCTTTCAAAAAGGCACATGAGATGGAACTTATCATGTTCAAACGGAACAGCCTGTGTGCGATCGTTCTCTTTGATTATTCTGTTTTGATTTTCGTTGCTATAGAAACATAATTTCCTGGCCTAATTTAGTCCGATATATGAGTGCAGTGGGCGATGACCGTCTTTGTCCATAGTGATTTTGTATCAGAAAGCCGGTATACGATTAACCCTTTGTCTTCTTTGTCTTCTAATATATGATCTGAATATAACAATGACGGTCGATACATGATACATTCATGTTGACGGAGAAACAGGGGTGATCAACGTAACGAGGATCAACCATAAGATATAATCATTATCTCATTAGGTAAGGCTGCTCGTTAGTTTCATATTCCTATAGATAGCTAATGTATTTCTTCTAGTAGATAGATGCCATTTGTTCCACTTCACAGCTAAAAGTATCAATAATTACATTCTCGGGCGAAAACCCCCTTAAAGAAAGTTTAGAAATGGTTGTCGGTAGATAAGAATGAGCTACCAGCACATTTGTTATTATCTGCTGCATATTTTTTTCCGTGTCCACGACGAATTTGGCAGTAGCTAATGAATATCGGGTAACAATTGGCTATCACCTTGTGGCTGATTATTATGATCATGTCCTACAACTTGTGACTCCCTATCGCATGGATAATCAACGCATGCACAGCATCTCTATCCCGAATAATTTCCTAGTCATGTCCCTTCAGGCTTCCATATATTAAGTGTACATGTATCATTGACTAGGATTGAGAAACGATTTCCTAATTCAAGTGTTTCAAAGGTTATGCAATCGATTCTACGTTAACTTCGGCAAAGCTCATCTTGGAGTCCATATATGAAAGGCACAATGTTATCTATATTCTCAATGGAAAGAAAAAAGTCACGCATTTTGGAAAATCATTACAGTGAAAAGGCGAATCGTTTAGTAATGTACGCATAAAATGGAACATCATTTAATTTCCTCTCCGTGGCAGCCTGTGGCATATTAGAGAGCTGTTTTAGACGTCGATGCACTCGTTAAAAACGCTTTCTATATTTTTCTCGGATGAATAGGAAATGGCACACAATTGCTCGATAACTATCGTTCTCTTTGTTTCAATCGATTTTGCTGTCATAGCGTCCTGTCCGCCGAGTAGCGTACTTCTGATGACAGATTTTAGGCAACCTGACATGAATTTGCCATCTGGGTGTTATGCAATCACCCGTACTTTTTCTACAGAGTGACCTTGGATCGACCTTTCTATAGGTTCTTTACCATGCTTAATGGAGCTTTCTTATCGAAATATTTCAATGAGTATTACACTGCTGGCACCAGATCGAATAAAACCAACCCCGAGAACGTTTCACACAAGGAAATATTGAACTGGGACAAAGACAATCGAGAATATGCCACCAGATGTGCTACTAAAAATAATGAAGAAATGATATTTGGTATGGCGTATAGACCGCCACTGAGCATATTTACACATGAATTGATTTTTGAGAGAGAAAGAATGTATTGGACGTCAGCGAAATTCGAACCCACGACACCGGCTTATCGCGCCCATGCTCTACCGACCGAGCTATGACGGTATTACACCCGTGGATTGTCTCTATGACGACCAACTTTCTTTCTCAGCGTTGCAATGGGCGCAACTGGCTAAAAATAAAGAAATGGTATTTGGTATGGCGTATATCCCGCCACTGAGTATATATACATATGAAACGATTTTTAAAAGAGAAAGAATGAATCGGTCGTCAGCGGGATTCGAACCCACGACCCCGGCTTATCGCGCCGATGCTCTACCAACTAAGCTATGACGGCCCATAGGTATTACACCCGTGGATTGCCCCTGTTATGACCAACCTTCTCTCTCGGTGTTGCAATGTCCGCAACTGGCTTTATAAAGAAGACATGATAACCCATCACTGAGCATGGAGGGGGAGGGGGGGGGAGAGATTATGTCATCCCCTACCACTCTTTTCGCTGCAGCATCGGAACGAAGAGAACAAGAGAGCCGAAGCGAACAAGAGAGCTGAAAATTCAGACTTTTCCACGAATTTGTACTACTCTTATAGTGATTTCAGACATATAGTAAATAATTTAATCGAAATATTCTGTATTCCACAATCAAAAATAGAATTATTGGTTGACAAAGAACATTTTTGAACAACCTGAGATCGTATACCGTATAAATCATATGCTCCAAAGTATCGGATAAAGGTGGATAAGTGCTCTTATTTAGGTGCAGACTGATACCTCCCTCAAATCTTAGTACATTTCAACTGAGAAAATTCAGTTTCATCTTTGGTATATTTAAAGCCTATTTTCATTCTTAAACAAATGTGCAACATTTTATTTGAATATGACTACATTTGTTGCCATAAAATCCATCTTATTTTAATAGGTTCCGCTTTGACCCTTGAGTGGCCGCTCCGGCATCAAGCCTATGCTGGTTGTTTTTTCTCAGCTCAAAAACACCCGTGTTCCCCAACTCCCACCTTGCCTTGACTGGGCACATTATTCATGGGAAGTGCTACAAATTGAATGTAGCGATAAGTATGAAACAAAAAGTTTTGCATCCGAAAATATCAATCAAGATCACATAGCATTTCTATCGAATGCAGATGCTGACAAGACCCAGCAGCCTGATATCCCGAGGGATAGAAATTATATGTGAATAAATGAGAAGGGGTCAAGCTGTATGAGCTTGAACTTGGCGCGAATAGATTCCATTGAATGCAATAGTCAAAAAAGCCTGGTATTTTTAATTTACCATTTGCTCTAAGCACCCAGACTGTTTACTGGACAACTAAACCCATACAGTTAGATGTGCGCTCTGTCATCCTTAATCTAATGGAGCATAACATTAAGTGTTGTAATTTGAGGGATTATGTTTACCAACTGTAACTGATATAGATATGGTTAAGATATGTGTCTTGATAATGTGATGTCTAGCACTGTAATATCACTCGTCCTTATCGCACAATGTAAGTGTATTGTCTGTATCACGTGTGATGTCATCTGTGTTTTATAGGATGGATGGAGGGTGTTCGGCTCCATGTCGCTTCAAAGATTTCTTCTCTGAAGCAACAGGAATGCGACCTGGCTAAGTGATGCTTAGTTGGTTCTTTGCGATATGGCTGAAATAATGTTGAAAGCGACATTAACTCCCAATAACTCACTCACTCACTCAGAGTATCATATTATTGAAAGAAAGGAGCATTATGCTGATCTTAATTAATATTTTGGTAACTAATTTGAAAATATGCGAGTTATCCTCATTGTTATGAGATAAGCAAACTCTAAAGGTAATGCTCCAATAAATTACAGCTGGTGGTCACGTGCCGTTGCGCAGAGGCGAATTTCATTATTGCAGTAGCCCACTGAGAAGTCGGGACATCATGCATGAAGCATGCAGGCACTCACACCAAAACCTAATAAGATGAAGAGGACATCCCAAAGAAGCTTCCACCCAAGTTTGGTAACATTTCATCCAGTAGCTCCTCCAAATATCTTGCAGACAAGACCTCAACATAGATGTAAAAGAAGACGGACACCGGACATAGACGGACAGACTCACGCACACCAAAACCTAATCACGAAGGGGCCATCGCGATGAAGCTTCCATTCAGGCTTGGTGAAATTCCGTTAAGCAGTTATCCAGATAGCTTCAGAACAAGGCCTATACATGTACAAGTAAATGGACGAACGGACAGATACCGGACATGAACGAACCTAATCAAGTGAAGAGGTAATTCCAATGAAACTTCCATCCAAGTTTGGTGAAATTCCGTCCAGTAGTTCTCCAGATATCTTGCAGACAAGGCCAGTGTATATACATGTACAAGTAGATGGATGGAAGGACGGACACCGGACACGGACAAACACATACACACACACGCACACACACGCACACACACACACACACACACCAAAACCTAATCAGATGAGTGGGCTATCCCAATCAAGTTTCCATCCAAGTTTCGTTAAATTCCGTCCAGTAGTTCTCCATATATCTTGCAGACAATGCCTGTGTATACATGTGCACGTATATGGACAGACGGACGGACACCGGACAAGGACAAACTCACTCACACACACAGACATCAAAACCTAATCAGATGAGGGGGCTAACCGATGAAGGTTCCATCCAAGTTTCGTGAGATTCCGTCCAGCAGTTCTCCAGATATCTTGCAGACAAGGCCTGTATATACATGGGCAAGTGGAGGGAAGGACGGACGGACACTGGACACTGATGAATACACGCATACCCACCAACACCTAATTAGATGAGGGGGTTATCCCAATGACGCTTCCATCCAGGTTTGGTGAAATTCCGTACATTAGTTCTCGAGATATCTTGGAGAGAAAGGAAGGAGACGGGCAGACAGGCAGACAGACATACAGACACTAGATAGAAACGGCGGTCCCTCATATGTGCGTGTCCGCTTGCTATGCTTTAACCCATCCCGGACAATGGGTCACTTGGATATCATAGCCCGCCCTTGTTAAAGCATAGGAGGCCGGTTGTGGACCACCGTTTCTTTCACACCGGTCCTTGCACTCTCAGCATCATAATAGATTTACGAGGCCATGAAAGAATCGAAAAGTCACTTGGACCCGAACTACAGGAAAGAAGGAGCTACGTGTGTGGTATGTAGAACATAGAAACACCATCCAGGAATCGTTCGTGATTCTTGGAATAGTCCTGGTTTCAATGCGGTCATGATATCATCTGGTTGCTTCTGCTGACTACTTGTCAGATTTCGCTGATATGCTCTCACATCCTTGAATCTGGCAACTTGCGATGTCGAGTCCAATACGGATTTTCAACACAACATGGACGAATACAATATAAATCCATGGCGGATACAATAGTTTATAGTTACCTATTTATTATACCTGAAATGACACGAGTTACAATAATGAAAAAAATCGTAGTACCTGCGTTTTCAATTACCGTTAGAGAAAGAATCCTTTACTTCATCAAATCTTCTCGAAGTCGCGATTTTCCTAGGCGCGTAGGATTTTTTCTTTCAAAAAAAAACCGATTGATTCGTATTCACTTTTTGACACTTTTTGTTCCATTGGCAATCGTTTCCAAAATTTTCTCGAATAGAAAACGATGTCTCGACCCGATATATCGATGAAAAATCGAGAGAGAAAAAATGTTTTATTAAAAACGATGTTCCGTTGAATTCTAGATCTGTAAAAATCTGGACGTTTTCATTCGAAAATAGGAAGAAAACAATTTCTCTACAGGCTTAGCCTATGGCAGTTGTCAGTCAAAGCTCCGGCAAAATTGATCAGCTTTCATTAATATTTCATCTCTGTAGCAGGCTGGTGGTAAAATTGACATACGCAAATGATGGAAATTGTCGGAAAATGCAGAGCACTAACAAACAATGTGTTTCAGCTGGGATTACGGTGTACTCTTCCGGAGAGAGTGACAAATAGATTTTTCTGTTGGTGGGGGTAGGAGCTATTGCCTCAGATATTGTCCAAACGAATATTTTCAGCTGTAATTAAAGTACTGCTTGTTGACTTCACTCTTGGCGAAATGCTTACATGCTAAGTTGTCAAATTTGACAGTAAATGTCTAGAAGCGATCCATTACAACTCCCTTGAGTGATTAACTGCCACTATCTCGTTTACAACTTTACTGTGAATGTCGACAGGCATATCGCAAGGAACGAACATAATATTGTCTGCATATGGGAACCACTCTCGTGATGCATAATCTAAATAAATTGCATGTACTAGTGAGTAAAATACCGGGGCGTGAACATCAGCACAGGTTAGCAATAACTAGGTGTACTGCCCAGTTCCCACAGAATGTTCGGGAAGTTCCAAGTTATTTTTACTTTGATGTAGAATGTAAACGCCAATAAGAATGCGATGAGAAGCACTTTTTTAAAATCATTATTGTAACTTGTTTTCCCTGTGATCAGCCAATGATACCACCATATCTGGTAGCGTCAAGTGGTTTGACAACGTGTCAACACTTCTGAACAGTTTTCGACGTGGGACCTGGTATACCTGTTAGTATACTGTCTTGCTTCAGCTCTTTCACACTGAGAGTCATAACGGCAAGGCATTGGGATTGTACAATGCAAAGGCTCGAGCATTGGCAACCATTACTTATTCCCCAGAGATTTGACCCTAAATGTTGACTGGATCGATCTTAAACTTGTCCTGTGGTATACCTGAATGTAGATGTAATGAACCCCATACCATGTGACCATTGCAAATCTTCTTACTCTGAAGAGAAAGAAACTCGTGTGAATGCCACCATTTGTCGACACACTAGCGACCGGAGATGGAGATTGGAATAAAATTATTCAAGTACCCAATATAATAGGATAATAGGCATGTCCATTTAGTAAAGGATATTCAACCCCACAGTTCTGTTGGGTTCTTCAAATTTCTGATAGATCTACCGTATTCGACGTGCTATTTCATATTAGTATCCCAGTTCACAATTTTGTAAAATAAGCTTCATTTCCAGCCATGCATAATGATATAATATGACGCCCATTGGGTTCAGAAGATGCGTTTAGAATTAAATTGTTACATTGCTACCCAAGTACAACACAGTACTCAAATATACGGTCAGACGTTTCTGATACAAGACTTGCGAATCGTGCATGTGTATCATCTTTATTTGTTAGCATGCACATTAGCGTTTTCCAAGACAGTTCTCCCAGTCAGCACAAATCTGATGAACAGACGATCTAACGCTCACACATAAGACTGCATAAATATTTTCGATTTGGTGCAAATGTGAGTCTAATCTGCTGGCAACTGCCATACCTGATCCACCAGCAAGGCTGTTCCGTAAAATTTGATGGCTTCACGTATTCAATTATTTTCAGTGGATTTAAGTCATTTCTCTTGAACTTCAACTTATCGCAGTTGACTCACCAACATTAGATATTAGGTTTCACACTAAACCTGGCGGTCATTTGGTTTAGCTCACCATAACTTAGCAAACAGCCTTTATTTGTGGGTGATGGGAGACAGGGAACACAGGAGGCACAATTGACATGTTATAACCTGTGTAGGTTTATATTGAGTCATTGACAATCGATAGTTTTGGTTGAAGGGGTCATGGAACGCTGCAGGATCAAACGAATGACTAAAAAGGACACCCAACACTCAAATGAGTCCGATGACCGTCACGGTTACACTCAGACATGATACATATAGCTTTGGGATAGTGGAGAGTGACTGGAGACAAGAAAAGTCGGAAAGGGCATTTCCCCCCTTTTGGGGCCAGAAAAAGCATTGACATACAATCCGTAGCCGTTGAAAGGTGTTTAGGATGGTTTCGAGACGGGCCCAACAGGGAAGAGTGCAAGGGATGAAATGCCATTTAACGCTGGCCTGAGAACATTTTATGTCCATGACTGAATTTTGTCAAACATTATGAAAGCTTCCCTAATCGAGCAATCATCCCCTGTCAATGGCATCTTGGCTAATACTTATACAATTAGGAAAAGGATATCGCAAGATCTAAGCTGGAATCCTAATCGACCTCGCACTTACCATGCACTCTGCAGTGCGCATGGTCACATTTGCTCTCTTTCCCCGTCGGAAAGACGGCTTGTACAGACCTTTTGGTCTTTGATATATATTGGCATTGTGGGAAGTTGAAGCTGGGTTGACATTCGGCCTTACAGACTAGTCTTTTGTGTTAAATGCCGTCATTATCATCTGACGACGATACAGCCCACCAACTCCCAGTGTACGAGTTGTCTCAGCGACACAGCTCACCAATTGCCAATATACGAGTTGTCAGAGCATTTCCATCATAGCTCTCTAGATTTGTATCTAATACCGCTTATGCCGGTGCTAGGGGCCGTGTGATCATGTCATCCAAGTTGCCACATGAACAGATACAATATAAGCGTACCTGAGATACAACACATATCACGAATTCTTGGTATGTGCTTTAGAATAGGTTAACCAGAAGGCTATACTATGAAGTCATGTAGCTCTGTCAGTATTTCGGCACCTCTTCCCACTTCCCTTATATGCGTTGTAATTTACTCTAGACGGTTGAAGGACGGCTGTCACCATAATTAGATAGATACACTTTACCTGCTCGAGGCATATTCATAATATATAACTTTGATCGAATCTGTAGATATTTCAACTGTGATCAATGAGCATTTCTGTCCGCCAATTCTAGAATTTTCTCCATTCATTGCATTGAAAGATAAACGAAAGAAACATTGCAGGCATATGTTCAGCCTCTCGGCATCTGAAGTATTACGTAATAAAGAGGAAGTCATCTAGCATGGCAAAATCACTGATTTACGTTAACGTGGTTAAAAAAACAATTCAATTGACGACCATGAGGTACGCAAAAAACTCCCAAAAGATCGTTAGGATTTTCACCCATACATGTACGGGGTCGATGGAATGGGAACAGCCTGCTCAGAGGAACACCTCTTACATGTGCGAGATAATTTACCTCCGTTATAATATATTGGTATGTTGCTGATCAAAAAGCTTTTACCCAAAATGCAACAGGCTAGTATTTACGGCAATTGTATTTCTATTCCGTCTGTGTTCAGAAAACAATAAGTGTCATAACCACTACATGTACGTGTTATGGCCAGTAATATATGGCACCGTAACTATGCGAAGGAAGATGCAATAAAGTGACTAAAATAATTCCACTGTAATGGCTTTTCTGTACATCTATTACCCTATCTTTGGTCTCACAAAACACGATTACATGTATGTTTGTGAGAAGTTCTCCGATAAACCTCCCTCGAAATTCACTAAGCCATAAGAATATCTTAAGTTCCTGCGTCAAATTTCGGATGTATTGAAGTGAAATCACATTTAGCTTCAAAGACAGATATAATTTGCATAGAAGACTATTTTTGGCGTATAACTGATCATCGTGGAATATAGGCCACCATGTAGCACCCGCTTAGACTAAACTAGCTCCTGCGAACTGTCAGTCACGCTTACACTGCCACTTTGTAGTAATATGATAATTTAGTTTTCTGCAATTAATTATTCAATTGGAGGTTATCAATCCTCAGACGGTCATACTGCGCGTTGCGAAGCTCCAATGTGAGGAAACTCGGGTATGAACTTTATTATTAACCTTTGAATTTAAGCCTGTTAGACCTTTCTACCCTATCTTCGGAATGACAAAGACTTGAAAGCTGAAACTTCGTAGCGGAAGTGTGACCACTGTGAGCCTATCTGCATATCCATCCAAGCAGAGGACCATGTGTAAATTTAAATGACAGCCATCGAGTTGTAATGGCCACAAGTTATTTTAAGTCAAAACAAATAACTATTTCCTGATTCATAATATAGCTTTGCGGAGAAATGGTATAGATAAAACAAATCGGACAATTTGACAAACGAATGAGCAAATAATGACGCAATTAAAGGGAACAAAGCGTCGATTTGCAGACAGTACTCTATCTCTGTATTAAAATACTGCCTGCTGTCCTCTTGTATATTTCAAGTTCACAGCCGGAGGGACAACTTGAAGGTTCTGGGGGTGATACGGTTAATACAATTACACGATCTTTCAAAAACGTGAATGTCAGGTGGGTTGAGTATCTGTACATTGAAGAAATTGATATATCATGCGGATAATAGGATGCCCACTTGCCAAATAATGTTTTTAATTCCTTGGAAAGAATCTCCGGGAATAAAAAAAAATGGAAGCGCAGTATGGAAGGAGCACTTCGTTCATCTATTTCGAGCAAGTTCGGCTTTACCTTGCGTTGAGTTTGTATGGATGGAGACAGTGTGGAAACAGTATTGTTCGCTCTAGACGTTTGTACAAAGCCATTCCGAAACGTGGCGACAAGGGTCTGCCAAATTTGGATGGAGTTGTCTGGGGGAAATTCAAAATTTCTTCTTCCCAGATAGTTGTTAAACCCAGTCACATAAACCTTGACTAGTGCCCTCATACAGAGGTCCATCACGCGAACAAGTTGATGAATTCAATTGTGTTCAACAATTCAAACCAACTAGCTATCTTCCTTGAATATTAGAGATCCACGAATGTCAGAGTTTTTGTCGAAAATCGCGTTAGGAGCTTGTCGTGAGAGTTTCAATTTGCTGTAGTTATGTCTGTATACGAGACAAATTTATCACTTGTCGTTAGGAGCCTTCTGTCTCTGTGGCAGACTGGTGCCAAAGGCAACTATAGAAAATCAGTTATTTGTTCAGATGGGCTCAATATCAAATCAGGTTTTCGAATGTTGATGAATAAACTCCGAGAAATACCGTTCTGCCAGGCTATATGGCCCAGCGAGATTGTCCAAAAAATCTTCTTACTGAATCAGTTCGCTTATACAGTCACGTGTACACAGTTGTCACATAAGTAAATACCTTATCTTCATTGATGTCTGAATACATATCGTTTATTATATTGCTGAATATAGATGATGCGTTTAACTGACGAAATGAGTAGCAACTGTCGTGCGGATATTTTCACTTCGCGTCTTTTATGGCACAGATGTGACAAACCATGTTTTTCATGGTCGAATGTTCTGATCATATAGTTTGCCTAATTTTTGATTACATTTATCTTGCTCAGCCAAACCGTACCATAACAATGTGTGAAAGTGTTCTTCATACACGTGTTTCTTTGCGACACCGAAACAAACTTTGAAAACAAACTCCCAATTATAATTGATTAAGTTTTTTAATTTCCATACTCGAAAAATTTCCGCCACATGTAAGACGTGTAATTTCTGTTTGACATTGGGAGCATAATACGTGCGCAAAATAACAGCCCAATTGAATACAATTCTGGCAAGAGAGAAATGAACCGCAAGAAAGACGTGTTTATTGACGTTTGCAAGACATCATGACCATTCATTGACTAATTCACTGCAACTATCAACCGCGATTCAGCGATTTGATCTAAGAAATGACGACACTCTGTCGTACAGGGTGCACTAATCGGTGGGCTTTGTAATAAAGTATATAAGCGCCGAGGAACATTAACTTTTTATCATAGGACCAACATGCTACGAAACGAACAAATGGCCTTACAGGCCTCCCAGCCGTGCAGATCTGGTACGGTCGTTGAAAATCCATTAGATGTGTGATTACAGTACTGTTAAACATATGAGTTGAGGCGATATGCAAGATGAATGTTTTTGTGTAACTGGGAGATTTAAATTAAGCCATACATGTAGTTTGGAATGCGGTTTTCCCCACGATCGGTATATAGAAGCCAATGGGCATGACCGTGTCAGAGCCACCGTTATGGAACATGGTAGAGCATGGCGATACAAAAGCAAGTTGAAATTACAAAGTGATGCTCTATTTTGAACTTCTAGTTGATATGGTTGCATATTATAAAAAGTTATATATACAAAGTATTTTCACCAGTCAACAACGTCCGAGATTTTGCCACAAATTCAGCATTTTCTTGTCCAAATGAACTTGAACTACAAACAGCATAGGCAAGCTGATCGGATTTAGTGCCAGAAAATTACAGCATATTCCTCGTTGATGATATTTCGTGTACATATATTTTCATCTATCATATGCCGCAAAATGGGCACGCGAGTGATAATACCCAAGGTGAATTATACCATTCAACACCAAATTTGCTGACTACAGTACTGTACTCACCGATTCCCAAAACCATTGAACCAATTTTCAATGGAGAAAAAGGTAGGAAAGAGATCTACGGCATTTTTAAATATTTGTATTATCACTGAAACGAAGGCAGCTGAAAAATGGGAAAAGGATCTTCAAAAATCGCTTGATGCTTCATGGTGCAAATTATCATCTCTTTTAAACTGGGAAGAAACAAAATTAAAGTGGTTCCAGTATAGTATCCTAACTCGAACATTGACAACAACCCGTTTCTATGTTACTGATAATTTATTAACATTTTTTAGAGAATGTCCAGACTCGATAGTACATTTACTGTGGTCAAGTATACATCAACAATATGGACAAGCTTTCAATCGTGGGTATTGGATTTAACATTAGAAAAAGGTTTCTGTTTGGATGTTTTTGTTTGGAGGTAATCACCCTCCGCAAACAAAAAAATATTAATGCAGTGCTGATAATGGTAAAATACTACATTTACAGACAAGTGAGGAGGGAGTGAATATGATTTAACGTCGTTTTGAACATCGTTTCAGTCATATCCCGATGCTTGGTTCCCATTCCTTTTCACACTTGGAAACCACACAGGTAGGGTCCTATTCTTTATAGGGCCCTCGGTGGCCGAGTTGTCTAAGGCGGGTGACCGCTAGCCTCACATCGCTGAACCGGCAATGGTTCGAGTCCAGCTGGTCTATATGTACCAGCTGGTCTATGTCTGTCAGTTACTCGCCAACCGGCGGTGGCTCACCGGCTTTCTCCACCAACCAAACTGACTGTCACCATATGAGTGAAACAACCTTGTGTGTGACATTAAGCCAAATCCCCCCCCCCCCCATTCTTCTTAACACCCAACACCCGGGACCCCACGGGTAGGGGCCTATTCATTTTCACACTCGGGAACCCCACAGGTGCTCCAGTTAGTAACCTCTTATGACAAGCTCTATGAGGAGCTGAGGCCTAGTCTTACTATGACCTGGAATGTGCACAACGATACCCCAGGTCAATCCCAGAGAGTTCCACAGTGCCATATACAGACAAAGGGACAATCATGCAATCGGTTGAACGGGAATTGGCCTTTCATTATTCTATCGAAAGATGTATTTCTGGCAAAAACTGAACGTGGGATAAATCCAATCAATCAATCAATCAATCAATCAACCATTTATTACATTCTAACCATCCAGGGTGGCACGAGATGTATACAATGTGAGTTACAGATGGCAGATAATTATATACATTTAAGCATTACTAATAATTACGCATAGCCATTCCTTCTTTGATCAATTTATAGAGATTCATGAGCTAGCGCTTGTCTTCAGACTGAAATAGTTCTCTAAGCTTGCTAACATTTGACCCTGTTTTTCATTCGAATTTCCTTTAACAGTGGGCAAAAAAAACAAAAAAACGCCGATATTCATCGCCAATGCTGCGTGTATCACATGCCGTACAGTATCTCTCGTTTTTCACTTTAGCTTTCAATGCCCGTTGGCCCAGTTTCCATAAATTATTAAACTGTGATTAACACTAGAGATATATACATTCCGTGAAATCTGTGTGTAATTGCTATTATTGTTTTTGCTACTTTTTACCTTTTTATGTATATCGGATTCTTGTTACTGAGTTGAATAAAGTCTACAAATTATAAAAAAAGGAAGAAGATCAATTTTATGCCTTAATTGGAGTTGGTCTACATGGTAACAATGGCTTGAATTCCGTGACCTGTTTTCACTCCCGCTTATGTGTTCCCAGTCATGATCCATGAGATGGCGATTCCTTTTCACACTCTAGCTGATATTGCACAGCTCGAGCATTTCTACAGAAAAGCCTTTAATCTGATAATCTCATTAACAGACCGGATCGCATAACCAGCACTGTCCACACTGCTTGACGTTCTCCCTGTCAAACCAAGGATACAGATTAGAATTTGTCTACGAGGATGCTGTCCTCTCCGACAACACTGTCAGAAGAACCTCGTCGCTCTGACCATGAAATATTTAGTACAGACGTGACCGGCCACATTCGGCATGGTCGAACACGCATCTTGTGCTCCACAAATGTGGTCAGATTGAACATAAAAAGAGATGTGCAAACATGCAAAACATGGTCGGTCACGTCAAGTTCTTCTGACAGGTCGCCGTAAGGGATTTGACAAAATGATCTGGTTCAGCGAAACGAGGAACGTTCTGGGTCTGTACAATCTCCCATAAATCGATTCTTTACTCGCACTCAGCAGGTGCACATGCAAAAAGAGTCGAAATTAAGGTCAAATCCTCTCACCGGTATGAGAAAATGCTATCCATGGCAAAATTGCATCCCTTTCCTCAGATATGGCGGCCGAGAACTTCTCCCCCGATAAGCCATACCCCGCAGTATCTTCGGTATCTTCCGGGTTAATGACCCCCCTACCAAACTTTCTGCGCTATATCGGGAACAACAGAAAATGGAGAGCTGAAACTCCGTGACTTCATAGTTTATCATATTGGGGTCATTTTGAACCTGCTTACATAACCTCCCGAGCAGAGGATCATGGGTAAATCCAAGATGGCGGCCACATGGGGTAGCAGAAAAGTGATGTTTTTGTCATATTTCTCCAAAATTTGTGCTTTTCCGTGATGAAAAGTGGGCAAAAACTATTTTGTTTCACATCACATTAATATTTACTAATTTATCATGCAGTTTTTTTGCGGAGAAATTGCAAAAATAAAAAATTCGGAAAATCTGACCGAAAAAACGACCAAAAAATGCCGTGTTTGAAAAGGACGTCACTGTGACGTCATCAAAGCGGCCATCTTGGATTTTTTCCCATTCTCTGGCGACTGACTCGGAAATAAGGATACTAAATGTCAGATCCCACTCATATTCTCCAAGCATTCGTGAGTCAATCGTTTATCTTTAAATGTGTCTTTGTACCTGCGAAACTAACGATATTTGGAACGTTTCCAGCAATGTGAAAGATCACATACATTTGTTTGAAAAAAAAAGCAATTATTGGAACCATTATTCTACAGATGTCGTTGGGATACGGGGATCATTTATGTTGTCGTAAGACGGTCCGTTATCTCTACATCACTGTACCAGGAAGCGAAAGACAAAAATCAAGCCATGTGTCACGAGAGAGCAGAAATCTCATCCAGAACATTTGTTGTTTGAAGGATTTAAGATGAAGTCCTTCCTCCGACATAAAAGGCATGCATCAGTGTGTTGAATACGACAGTTTGATTCACGACCTGACAAAATGAGAAACACTTCAAGTGCTGGCTAAAACGCTGAGATTCCTGCGCAGACAACTGAGAGTGGGTGAGTTAGTGGCACCCTGTATGAGTGACCAACTAGACAATCGCAGATAAAAGAGATAAATGGTCAGTAGACAAGGAAGCTCTCTTTGCATTAAAAGTCGCATAACTTTCAGTTATATACTGGTGAACATAGAACGACTGCGAATCCGATAATCCTTTTGGGCAAAGGGTTTACTTTAAGGGACGAGATAAATTAAGAACCAAAAACACCCAGCATGTTAATTTGTCTGCATTATTATAGATTTAGAACTTCCAAATCTTTTCAGGATAAAAATGGATATCATCCATGTCTTGATTGCATGTGGCTTTGTCATTTGCCATAGCGGAAAATAAATATAATGCTTTTGGGGGATCAAGATAAAACAATTATATGAGATCAATTATTCGAACTGCATTTGAACATTTGTTGGCGAATAGATATAAAGTTTCAAACCTGGACAGATAAAGACCGTTCTCTCCCTATCTGCTGATCAACTTGCTAGTAGCTAGCCGAGTAGGAAATCTAAGTGCGTTTTACAAATTCTGTACAACATCAATAATTGATGCAATATGAAGGCAACACTAATATATCATCATCGACTGCTTTTTCGTATGACGTATTTCCGCCTCGAACGGAATTTATCGGAATTGGCCATTTTGTTGTCCTCAAAATTGGTGTGTCGTGATCAGTTTTGTTCATCGTATATGTGCTAGGCGGGTTTGAACGCGACGTTAAGAAGAGTACACGAGGGTGCATGTAGTACTTTGCCGACGACATATCAAAGGAGAGTAATCCATGATCGGGTCGACAGATTCGACGCGGATTTACATCCGAATGTATATTTTCATCATTCAGTTGAGACGTTTCTACAGTTCCATTCCTATGGTAACAATGGTCTACCACTCTTGAACGGAATCTCCTTACATACGAATTACCATTTTTGCAGGATAGATTTTAACTATTCCGACGTCGCAGACAACGTACTGGGAAAGTCGGAATAATTGTCAAACTGTTGGATACATTGGGTCCATGCTGTAGTTGGATGTAAATAATGGAATATTATCTTCTCATATTACCGTTACTGATTATAGTTTCTGGCGATATGCCGCGACGAAACAGGCCTCATTCTTCTTAGACGATTGGCCACTCCGTGTCGGATGTTCCTCCCATATTTGCTCATCGCCCCATTTCCATCATATACATTAATATTTTTATAATGTCAGTCCTTTAAAGCCAATCCTATCCTATCCTACCCTAGCTTAGACTATCTCCTAAACGACAAGAAAATGAAAGCTGACACCCCATGACTTTGTAGTTGATCAGATCGTGATAATTTTCAGCCTATTCGCATAAACCCGATCAGGGGATAATGGTAAATTAAAAATACCGACCATGTAGGGTGAGATGTTTGCGAAGAAAACACATAACTGCAATATTCGAAAAATCTGACCGAAGGATCCACTCAAATGCCTTTTAAAATGATGTCACCGTGACGTCATCATAGTGGTCATCTTGTTTTTTGTTGTGTGTACATTCTCTGACAGAGCGTGACCCAATGACACAGTGTGGTAAGTCGGAGCTCCCTCGCTCAAAGTGTGAGGAAAATATTTAGGGAGGACTCCACCTGGCCTGGATAGGTCTCAGAAAGCACAGGTCAGGTAGAATTTATTTTATTTTATATTATGAAAAACAATAGCTTAAAAAGAATGGCATACTAGAGGTATTCCCAAAGCATATTTCACAGCCATGTTGGTATTTGCATGAATATGTGTTGGATCGTGTCAGACTTTGACGATTTCAATCAACGTCACGGAATATTCCTCAAGAACTTGACAATCAGGGTTACATCAAACGTCCCCATTCAATATTTTCCAAACTCTGTAGTAAATATCGTTATTGACGGAAAAATACGATCGTAGTGTGTTGTATCTCTGGTGCTACGTTCTTGTGTCTATTATAGCTTATCCCGGGGATAGGGACCGTTTGGATATCATGTGTTTTACATGAGTGTTGAAATGAACCTTCGTAGTCAAGCGTGACTGAGATGCATAGTCTGGATAACGATTTGGAAATTCATTTGGATAAAAACAATGGTAAGTCATTGGGATTTTTTTATTATCTGTCTATGATAGCATTCTGCTGGTAAACTTAATCCTCGAGGTTCCACGTCTGTACATGTCATTTAACAAATATATGTAGGTTAACCACACGACGGTGGATATTACAGTTTATGCTAGATATTCATGCATTTATTGTGTTTAACCCAAGTTGAAGCGCTTACTCCATCAGACGCCATCGATGCTCATCCATTCATATCAGATGAGTGGTTTGAGCTGATCGGTGATCACAGCTCCCAAGCCAGCGTATCAAATTTCTCTCAAACATGCGCTAGAGACGTGTGGTTACTTCATAGTTGCCACATGAACAACTGTTACAAAAGCTCGACTGAGATATCAAGGCTACGTCTGAGAATCTTCCGTATTCTAATCTGGATGTTAGGTGCCGAGAGAAGCTAACCCTTGGAGTCAAATAGTTGCTTTTCAGTCCTCAGGCGTCGTAAATTTTTCCCGCCTCTTACCAATCTAATCTTACCAATTGATGTATAGAAGAGCATCACGTCAAATTGTTGACCGCTTCTCACAAAGACACCAAATTGTATTTTTATCATTACTTCTCATACATTTGCAATTGGCGCTGTTAAAAGCGACGTTAAATCCTACTCACTCACCCTAACCCTGTCATACGAAATTGATTTTTGGATTATTGACACAGACATTCTTTTACGGACGTCGGCAGAATATTGAATGTCGGATCTGACTGTCGCTATTTTATTAGTATCAATAATTCCTGTTATGTAAAAGTGAGGCACTGTGATTCTTGACCGAATGAAGCATGCGCAGTAGGGATTAGTCATGCAACGGATATCTTATTAGATTTAATAAAAATATAATTGTTGCACCCAGTCAGTTGCATCATGTTTGAGAAATTCTTAAACAACAGTTAATAAAAGTTATACTGCTGTAATCAGGTAACTGCTTGATTTATTTTTTCGTGTGGAGAAAACGAGTGTGAGCTTGGGTGACTTCAAGCAGAGCAATTCGCTGTATATTTCGGAATGTTATAATTAACCAATGGCGGATTTCGAATCTGTTCACAATAGTCAATTTGTGAAATTGACTATTTAAAAAAAAATATATATATTTGATAACAACTCCGGGTAAACGCAATTCAATGCTCGACTTTTCGATCATTTTGCCCGAAACTTCGTGCATAGAATTGCCATTACGAGGAGAGTTTGTACGTACTGTTATTAAAGATTCCTCATAGGAGTCTAAAACAGTATATCAACAGTAAAATGTTTGGTTACTGGAGACCGGAGATCGTTCATTTGCAGTATGCATTTCTCAAGTGTTATGACCGCGATCTAATCCTAAATCTTACTTAATTTAATCTCAAATCTACCCTAATCTATTTATTTTTCAATCCCCAACCGCGATCCATTCTCAAATTCTAATCTTTCAGCGGATGAGAGCGCGGTTGATTACAATCGGAATAAAAAATAAAAACGCACACAAAAACATACGCGATTGGTTCTATCTAGTGTGCTGCAATAACTGTCGGCCAAAGTATTCAAGAGACTATCTACACTTTATTCTGTAGTTTCTTCGAATTGTTGATTTGGTCGAATGTGTCAGCGGACAGCTACTATTATCATAATATCATTATTACATTAAATTTATAGGATAAGAATAAAATGACTTTCCACATGTTCATTGCTGACATTTTAATAAAAACACGTGGATTGTTCATCATCCTTGCACGATGATTATATCTTTCACACCCTTTCCCCGTGACGCCACAATAACACGAGTCACGACTAGTTCTGCCATTCTATGACTGTTTGTTATTGATCGGGACAGAATATTATCACCCTTTTCTGAACTAATAATGTTTATTTTACTGTCTTAAGTTAACCCCGTCGGTCAAGTTATGAATAAAATAAAGTGTTACACATTGTGCACTGACATATAGTAAAATTTGTAAAAGTGACATTTGATGCATTGATAATATTTATCTATGATTAAGAGTTAAATACTTTACAAGAATACAAGTAAATCCGTGAAAACTTCTGATATGATTAATAGTTCAATAGACAGTCTATGTTTAATATCATGTTTGATATGACACATAGATGTATCGATGCATTTAGAAAATACGTTTTACACATTTACGTATACAGACACGATAATATTGGACCATGGATAATTAAATTACTACTTCCCAATCTGGAAAATATTTCAAGAGATTGCCGCTCTCTGTGTCAAGTTGTGTTCATAAGAGGGATAATTAACTCCAGAAGATACACTGTAAGTTACTTCATAAAGAAAATATACTCTTTAACTCTTACACAGCCATGTTTGGGTATAGGGGATCTGACTAGGGTGAGTGAACACTGTAATATATGAATTTAGAGTGTAAGCCTCGTCTACATGTTCATTTTTGCGCTAAGTTTACTCACATTTGAGGCTGCTGTAAATAATCGCAAACACAAGCACTGTCAAGAATTTTGTCAAGAAAATATTCAGACGAAGTCCGGGGTTCTGGAATCACGAAAGTGTTGTCGGCTGTTGCGCTTATCAGATTCACCCATCTAAGAAAACTGTTGCTTTTTTATTATTTTCGTCGGTTCAAATGTCTAAAAATTTGTTCGTAAAAGTGAAGCTTTTTGTAATTCGATAAGGTGTTGATGAGTTGTGGTACATTTCGATAGGTTTCTTGAATAAAGTTGTAGGACTTCACCTGGCCTGTCTTTGCTGCATGATTTTTATCTGAATCTGGATGTTAACGGTGGTCTCTGGCGCGTTAACCCTATGTGGCCTGGGCTTTTTGGGACCTGTCCTGGATTGGGGGGCGGGGGGGGGGTGGCGAAATGGCCTCTCTCCTAATTATTTTTCTTACCCCTTGAGCTAGGGAGCTGAAACTTACCACGCTATACCCTTGGGCCAAGCCTTACCAGAAAATGTAAAAAAATCCAAGATGGTCGCTTTGATGACGTCGCAGTGACGTCATTTTCCAAAACGACATTTTTTTGGTCAGATTTTCCGATTTTTTTATTTATGGAATTTCTCCGCAAAAGCTGCATGATAAATTAGTAAATATTAATGTGACATGAAATGAAATAGTTTTTGCCCACTTTTCATCGCGGAAAAGCAGAAATTTTGAAGTACATCACATATAAGGGAAGTGGGAAGAAATATGACAAAAATATCGCTTTTCTGGTACCCTACGTGGCCGCCATCTTGAATTTACCCATGATCCTCTGCTTGGGGCGTTATGCAAATAGATTCAAAATGACCCCAATATCATAAACTATAAAGTCAAGGAGTTTTAGTTCTCCATTTTTTGTCGTTCCTGAGATAGCGGAGAAAGTTTGGTAGGGGGGGGGGGCATTATGGCCCCCCAGGCCAGGTTAGGTTAACAAAGTCAACGATTAGAATACCCTTATTTTCGAAGAAGCTCTTGCTATCAGGTTAGAAAATTCACAACTGAACTCCGATCTCAAAGGAACTAAAGAACTCGTACTTTTTCTGGTGAACACCTCTCCTAATTTCTTCCAGTGGTTTGTTCATATGAGCACATTTATGTTTAATATCATTTTTGGTTGATTTCACTGGTTGAAACATCACTCTCGTAAGTATATTTTACTGGTTGGTTATCTTTGAATTGTTTTGAAACTTTCTTGGGCTTCTATAGGCTGCCATGGTCGCAAACTTGTGTCCACAGGAACTTGAGCGCTTGATTATTTTTTAAATGTGTACATGCATGCGGCTTCGTTTTGATAGATCCTGGCAGTAATCAACGTTTAGTACTAATCTTTGTTGAATGTGTTAGCTATAAATTTTTCTTCTAGTTGTACACCGTTTATGTTCGTACGCCTGGTGGACATCATTCCACCATGATTTATTTGAAGACAACTCACTTCATATGAGAACAATGAAACACAATGATGACATGAAACACAAATATCCCAATCCGTAAAAGGTATTTGAATCCACAAAATATGTAACTTGATAAATGAGTTTTTCCCTTTGTCACATTCTGCTTATTCTAGATATTAATCAACCTGAGATCACATCCCCTTAATTTATTTGATATAATATTGTTAATCACCCAGTTCGAATATATTGGATCCAGATTACTTGATTAAATGACATTCTTAATTTCTAAATTACTGAAATTCCTGTGGTAGTGGTGGCCATGTGTTCAGTTGAACTACTGATTGATTAATATTTCCGATGAGCTTCCAGGAAACTCTCGCAACGTTCATCATCATATGAGATATTATATCTATCTGAGCAGTATCAGTAAATATACCATGTATCAATCTGAAAGATGTCATAAATGCACACCACATAATAAACCCCCCAAAAACCTTGTGAGGATCAGGCCAGATAGATACTAGCCATAAGCAATACAGACGATATCTAATGATTTACAGTCAATTAGTTTCATGGATGAAACTGATTCTCATTGCACTTCAGCGTGAAGTTGTTCGAAGTGTCAGAAGGTAGGCATCCTGGCGGTAAAGCGCCCTGACTTTAGGGGATGGCCTTAAGAGGAATATTTTTCTTCCCAGTTTCTGATTATATATCCAATTATTCTATTTCCGAATGTGATTATCAAGGTATTGTCGGTCTGCGTATGCCAAAACCAGCAGGGAAAACATCCCAGAAGATAATAACCTGGCTTACGAGTATGAGATTGTGTCCCGATCTTAAATGAAAGCGCACCTTTTTAAAATCTCTGTGTACAAAATTTCGTGCTTGTAGTAAAAAGTGCATAATTCCAACCAATCTTACTCTGTAACTGTCTCACTGTCCCCACTATGTGTGGGCATCCTACTCTCCCAAATAGAACGCGGAGTTATCCTGATAGACGGTTTTAGAAGAATATTTCCAGAAGGATCTGCATATGCATATATCGCCTATTAGCATTTGCTAGATTCTGCGATAAACGTGACGATTCTATTCAGCGCCACAGAACTGTTTTGAATAAAACGTGTCAGTCCATCAAACGTCCCAATTCTAACTTTCTCAAATTCTGTCTGGCAAAGTACGATCGTAGTGTGCAAGATGTAATCTGATACGTTTAGCAAGTTGTGTGTAATCCCGCTTAGCCTGGGGATACTGGCCATTTCAAAGCCAATTATTTACATCGCCATAGTTCCAAAAAGGAATGTCACAATCAAAACGCGACTGAGTAAATTTATACTCTGGTACTTCATTTGTATTGCAAAATGCTTTGCCCATTTTATGGAAAAAAACATCATGATGTCCAGATGCCTCAGTGGAAATTGTTGACTGATTTTCAGTACATGTCTGTCGAGATTATTTCTTACTGGTTATCGTACATGAGTTTTCTATGACTGACGCCGTAATTCTGAATGCCGGACCTGACGCCTACATTCGAGTCACAGGTAAAAAGGCAAGATAGCGAAAACGAATGTCCGCACATCTCGGTCATATTCGTAATGTTTCTTGTCAATTACGATCTCCTCGATGAAATAAAATTTGAAAAGGCATACTATTTGGTTCATAGCAGAAAGGGTACACCACTCGTGTATTGGAATAACACCCAACTATCTACATCGACCGTAATAAATATAGATTTACCCGTACCTTTGGAGACATGATGCTTGAAATTAATGACTTGTGGAGTATCCGTGATATATCGAGCTCTATGCACAACCGATACTTTATTGTCTTTTCATGTCTTTCATTAATAATAATAACTTTTTTTCATAATTTACACGGACTTCTTAATAGTATGGAATGAGAGGCATGAAATAGGCCATTTTCAAATATTCGTTTCCTGAACATGATTCCATAATACCATAACCATAATATCTTATCACCAGGATCACACGAGTCGTTGCAAGTGATATGCGGTTTCACCCTATCAATCAAGTGGCAAGAGCTTATCACCACCTGGGCACGACACAGCATGCATCGTTAATATACAATTCCGATTCGCATTGCTTACCATGCTTCCATATTGAAGCTACGATGGTCTTCCAATCGGATATTTGGCGACTGGGTCTGCCAGGGTTGCGTGAATTTCCCTTTAAGATGTTTGATGAAACAAAAATTGATGGGATGATATCTAACGGTATTAAATACAGTCATATCATGTGTCGTTAGGATACAATTATGACGTGTATTGCTCACAATGCCTCCATACAGAGTACTCGGACAAAAGTGCGGGCCGCATGTAGGTCATACGAGTATTACCTTTAACTGGTGGCATACATTATGCCATTATCACTTTAATAAAAGAAAAGATTATGTAAACGTCGCAAGAATAATCTTATTGAATATCTGACAAACTTCCTCCTATAAGAAGCCTTGCGCATCCTTCGTTTACACTGCTTAAATTGTTTCTATTTGCAGGTTTAATCGGAATCGCACAATTGCGGGATAATCTTTCTGTTTGTTTCAATCGATTAGCTGTCATCTCCCACGCTTGCTATCGCTCATCTGAGGAAAAATTGTGGACAGTATTTCGACATTTCGTGTCAACTTGATTCACGACCTCCTGGATGAGAACACTTCAAGTGGCGGCTTCTCCTTTGAAAGTTGAGATTCCTAAGCATAACTCAGCGAAGACAAATGCTCGATGGAAGGAATCTCCAGTGACACCTTCAGTTCAACACCTTTAGCTCCGATTTTCAGTACTTTCGCTAGCCAGGGAAGCTTGTATCGGCAAAAAAACTTTATCGATATAATATCTTTATTTGAACTTGTTTAATTTGATTTGATAAATTGGGCGAGGTATTTGACTTTGAGAAGATAATGTATGCCGAGTTAACTTGAGAAAAACCGTGCCCAACTGAAAAGTAGAATAAAATCCAATAATATATATTCACGAAAAAGCAAAAGTTATAACTAACAATCACAGTTAATAGCCGAACGGTCAACTGAAAATTGCTAGATTGAAATAAACATCACTTGGCCAGTCTGAGCTGAATTTGACAGCGAAGCCTCAAATTACGACACAACATCAGATTGCTTCACACAGGGAAAATTTCATCACGCTTCGCAAGTGGCCGGACATATACAAGTAACTATTTAGGCGTGCGGTTTATCCTTGATATGTTCTGCGGTTTGGAATCAGGTCATTTATTAAGCAAGGTCCACCTGTCGGCGTCATAAACACAAATGCCATGTCGATTTCTTTCCGAAATCGACCGTGGTTCCTGTCGTCTTAGTTAGCGTTATTATAGACACACTGTGGTGGTCTGGTGTGTTATTTGTAATGAAAAATGCAATGAAAACACTACAGTTGAAATAAAACGGCGAAACACAAGAAACAAATAATTTATTCAAACAGCTGATATCAATTATTATATCACAAATAAGTAATTCTCAGTAAAATGGAATATGGAATGAATACTACTAAATTATACACTGAGGTTAAATTTCCATCAAATATTTTACATATTAACATTTCTCAGTTGAAACGACGTCGCTTTGGTTCAACATAATTTTATAGAAAATAATTAACACATCCTTCCAAATCATTATTATTCGTATCAAATCCAGTTGATGTGATACGAGTCAGATATCAAACCTATTATTGAGGTAATCATTCAATTATTTGTTCACAAAAGATAAAAGAAACGTTTTCTTTCAATTGGTTTTAGGGAAACACCATGCAGACCATATACATATGCGGCGTGCCTTAGCTATAGTTAATTACAATGGTAATCAGAGCTTGGATCTAGTAACTAGTTTATGTAACGCTGTCCGTAGGTCACACGTTTCAGTCTACGTTATTCTCTACAATTTCGGGATTGTAGTGCGAAATCCGGAGTTGTTTATACTGGGTGTTTGAAAATACAATATCGGCAACTCTAGTACGAAAGCATGGTTTCAGGAAAACACCACTCAAATTGATGAACGTTGGAAGATAGATATGAAGACAAATTTCGGATCGCTTGTTGAGTGATTCGATAATACTTGGATTGATGTTCCAAATCAAAGTAATCGAACAAAGTCCGTAATGGAAATTACACAAATGATATATTTTAAATGGTGATATAACCCATCCACAAGCTCATAGGCTTGTAAATATTGCTCGAATATCAAATCTGAAGCTACTAATTTGGAAAAGTGGGAACCTGTTGGGGAAATGTGTCCTACTCCGTCTGCCTGCTGTTAAAATTAGTACTATGCATTTGAATGCTACGGCGTTAAAGATATATTTCATGTAACAGTGACCCGAACCTTATGTTTTCTTAATGTTATGTATTTTATCTCCGGTGGCTACCTGTAGCCATAGTTGATTAATTTACATTACTTTTCAAAGGAAGTAAATCATAATAACTGTCTCCAAAAAAAAACTATACCACGGTGTGTTAGAGCTGTCCGTGTCAAGAATTAAAATGGGCAATGAAATGACTGACAATGGTACGGAAGTATCAAGTTCTTATCGCTTCGCCGCCGATTCAGATTAATTGGGTGGGAGTGGCATATCAGGGACACTGGCGGTGAAGCAATAATACTAAGCAATATATCGTTAGCAATGGGGACAATGCTACGTTCGGGTTTGTAAACTCAGATCGTGTTATGTAATGCCTTCATCGACCCACATGCATCTGAGTGATGACAGAGTAACACAAAACATTATTCATAGGCACGGAAAAACCAAATGGGCGATGACTTGTTTACAAAAGGTCGCCCATTAATGTTCGCTTATCACAAACACACAGATGACTAGCTGTTCGAAATTCAAAGACTACTAATTCAAGTACAATACTCCAGCCGTGCACGTCCCTGGTACTCTAAATCGTCATGTATAATCGGAATTGGCATCCCGAGAATAAAGTTTCAGCTAGAACACATCTTTTCACTACATGTTGGTTGTAGAGCATTCTAGATTGAGCTTAATCAACCAGACCGAAATCGCCAGGTACTTGACTGGTCGAGATGTGAGTTTTCACGGTCACTGGGGCGGGAAAACACCTAATAGGCACCATGTCGGCCAGACCTTGTCCCTACTGCGCTTTTGTCATTTAAGGAAGCGTCTCCAAATATCGTTCGTTTTTTCGTCGAGATATCCATGATCTTTTCTCGATATCACGAATTCCAAAGGTAAGAAAGAATCGAAAGTTTGTTCACATACACCGGGTTTCTTTCGCTTTATTGATCGGTTTTCATTCGAGCAAATTTGCTCGAAAGAAAAACGATATCGCGACTATAGAGAACCCTTCCTATCCTTCGAGAATTGTTCCCACCCCAGTAACCGTGAAACTCGCGACTGAAGAAAAAACGATTAATGGAGACGCTTCCTAATGTTTTACAAAATCAATAGCTTGAATACACAGACAGAAGCCATGCTTCATTCCTGTCCATAAGCCACGAGGTATGAAGCGCGTTTGTGAGAATTGTTTCCACTGCGCAAGTTTATAAGGAGAACAGTACCTGATTATTTCGCCAAAATGAATTTAATAGTTTCTTTTTAAGAGTATGTTTGACATCTGATTATCAACATGATACAATAATGATCAATTCGGGTCATGTTTATGGAGTCTGAAAAGAACGACCAAATTACTCTTGAGTATGGTAGGTTAGCATTGTAATTTCCGAAAGAATGAAAACCGACAGGCTTTTGGAGATGAAAGCTGTGAGCGATGGGTGAATGAACATCCTCTCTGATCGTCATGAGTTCGCCATAGGAATTCCTTATTATTACAGGTTTCAAAGTGTGAGCTCGAAGCTTCCCTGTAAAATATTCTGATTACAGAATTATCGGGTTATCGTAACAATCCCAAGCCCTCTTCCACTTCCAGTCTGAAACTAATGAATCCTACTACCCACTCATTCACTCACTCACTCACTCACTCACTGAAACTAATAAAAGATTCCAGAACGGTGCTTTATTGACGCAGATGCCCCAAAACAGTGTGTCACCTTGTATGCCTGAACGTCTGCCATACAAATCCAAACAATTATCAAAATGCGATCTGTAAACGAAAACATAATGAGTTGGGACAATTGCATGCAGTGTTGGATACACGTTGCATTTTTTAAGGAAGTCAGTCAATATTCAGATGTAAGACTGCCTACTGAAACTAAACCACTGCCACACTTACATAAGCCCTCCTAAACCCCCCTAAACTTTGCCACAGATATATTAACAAGGGATCCATTCAGGCTAAATTTGAGAATTTATATGAGTTCAAATTTTGAAATACAGAGGTCCGCTTAAATATTAGGCAGGTATTTCATGTATCATTATTATAATTTTTGTTATTTGCAATAATTGTGAACAGTCACCTCAGATGGTATGTGGAAATCAAATGGTACTTGGCACAAATGTCAGTAGAATTATTGCTTCTTCACAAAACCATGACCTTGTGTAAGCAAGGTAAACAATTTCAAACCAGGTACATTTTACGAAACCAGTGCCTCGTGTAAACACGGAACGCAATAAATACATGTCAACGTTACAAATTATATAAAGGGAATAAGTCCACACATGTGATAACCATTGACTGCAAACTAACAAAGATAATGAAAAGAAAGGAAAAGAAAGAGAAAGAAAGAAAGAAGGCAAAAGATGCGAGTCCAAACAATTAAAAAAAGAATAATTGGATTACAGGCTTTTGTAGTTTGTGTTAATATTTTCTTGTTTATTGATACTCTAAATAACGTCAAATAGTTTAAACCAGTTTTCCAGTCTTCCATAAGACTGTTGTACTTATCAATTTTCAAAGCAATTATTGTTTCCGTCAAGATGTGCTATTCTATTTCGTGCTGCAATGCAATAAGATTAATTTAGATATACACCACCTAAAGTATCCAACAGATACATGTACCGAAGTGAGGGTCAGGCCGCTTTCTGAGATTGGGACTCACCTGACGTTTACATGTTGACCTTAACCCTGACAGGCCTGGGGGAACCATTATGCCTCCTCAACCAAACTTCCTGTTTTATCTCCGGAACGTCAACAAATGAGAGCTGATACCTCGGGACTTTATAGAATATCGTACTGGGGTCATTTTGAGCCTATTTCCATAATTCCCCGCGAAGAGGCTCTTGGGTAAATTCAAAATGGCGTCTACCAGAAACAGGAGGTTTTCGTATTTTGTTTTGAAAGTCCCGCTTTCCTGCGATAAAATGTGAACGGAAGCTATTTTATTTCACATCATACAGATTTACTGATTTACAAAGAAGTTTTCCCGAGCAAAACGCACGAAGAATTTAAAAATAAATCGACCGAAAAAGGCCATTTTCCAAAATGACGTCCCTGTGTCTTTATCAAGGCAGCCGTCAGGTATCAACACCGTCATGAACATGAATGAAGCGAACATTTACTTATCATCATATTTCAAAGACGATATTTCAAGCTTTCGAACAATATGACGAAACTATTTGTGTAAAAATAGTTCAGTTTTGTATTGCGATAGCAGACAATCATTGAAGTATATTTCTATCGGTATAATACGGAAGTCTCCAAACTGTAACGGTAAGAGTATTTGCTCCTGTCCGCCTGAGGGCGTTTGAGTCGGGTAGGACAAAATCCTATACAATGTATCGCTCTTGTGGCAACGTTGTATTGTGACGTCATGCGACAATCGGATATGACGACAGCATCATGACGTACAACAAAGGGCATTACGCTTTATATAATGACGTCGTTGGCGTTACAATAGAAAATGTCGCCTTGAACGTGGATATGTGCAAATACAAAATTTTACATTAACAAGGGTGATCTGTCATGCCACCCAGCTCGATTTTGAAGTTCTTGGAAATACCGTTTGCGCAATTTATTGCACTATTTCAGGCCGCCCTGACTCTTTACATGTTATCCAGTCCACATTTTGTCCCCCCTGACTCGAGCGCCTACTAGCGGGCAAGGGCAAATTACTCGTACACGGAAAGTTCGGAGACTTCGCTATTGTACAAAGAGAAGGTTAAGACTACTAACAGCCAAAGAATTTTGTATTAGACATATCCTCAAAGACTGTTTCACCGCCATGTTGTTATTTTATTAATATCACTTATTCAGTTATACACATGAGAGACTTTGGGATGACGCATGTGCAGTAGGGATAATGTTGCATAACATTAAATTTGACAAATTCATGTGATTTTTGAATCCTTCATCTGTACATAATTTTTCGTCTGTCGTAATATCATTCAAGCATGCCGATATTTTGGTCTGGCTAGTGGAAAAGTGTGACGTCACCCGGGCCTGAGCACTAGAGTGGAGGAAAATATTTCAACTCATTTTTCCATTAAATCCATGTTGACCATGAAACCGGCGAAATGCCACATCCTTCGCAGATTTTGGATGTTAGAACAGCTTGCCATTGTGGTATAATGACCAGGTATTTTTGGAACTATCGGGACCCAAGAGCCACCCAATTGGGGCAATAGCACTGTACCCTGGTAGCTACTTTACGCGTGGTAGAGAGGAGTATGAGCCAGGATGACTTCACGCAGAGGAACGCGCTGTATATGACGGAATTTGAATCTTTTCAAATCTCCAAGTTGTGATGTTAAATATTTAAGAAGGAAAAATATTAACACTACAAGCTCGTGAATTTCTTCTTGTAAACCAAATTTACTGCTCGAGCTTTCGACCATCTTGCCGGAAATCTCGTACATTAAATTGCGATTACGTTCATAATTTTTAGTATTATAGAAAGATCCCACAGTATATGAAAAAATATTTGATATTTGAGATCGTACGTTTGCAGTATACTTTGCTCCTATGTTTTCTTCTGCAATCGCGATCCAATCTTAATTCCTAATCTTTAATAGAGTTACGAGCGAAGCGTGGGGCGGACAGATATATGTTACTGAGGCAGTCACTTCACCATCTGGAAAACGGAGAACAACAAAGAAAGTATTCATCAGTTTCCCCATGATATATTTTCTTTGTCCTTGGCAATTATCTCTATGGAAAAACGACTAAAATCAGAAAAAAAGAATCTCAAACAAAAACATGATTCAATCATTTCGTCGGCAAAAAAATTCTCGGCCCTTCAGCTGCGTTTTCAAAACGCTTTCTTAAACATCATTCTGTTGGTCACTTCACATACAAAGTATCATCGTGTCTGTTATGAAAAAATGTTTTCCACGACAATTTTATTATCCTTAAAAATATAGAAAAATAGCAGATTGCACGACAGGTGCTGCCAAGTTTGATCGAGTATCATTTTCACTGTGAGTATTAATAAGCAGTCTGTGCCTCTGAACTGGGAACATGTGCCTCGTACAGTTAATAATATAATATTAGCCACCATCTTCATGAAGAAAAAAAACAACATTTTTTCCACAAATTAGGGGTGGCATTTCTCTGTTAACTGTCACTAATCTGATTTCCAGCTCATCTACATAATAACCGAACAATTTATATCAGTGTCTTGCTGAGAATCCAATTCAGAGACTGGCCTTAATTGTATCCAATATCTTGGGGCTAACGGATACGTTCTTGGACGTTATTCACTTTAACAGCGTAATGGTGGGGTGTCATACAAGCTGGAGGACGGTGGATTCGTTACCAGACGAAATAAATTCCATCTGTCCGTTCTGTAATGACCGGTGCTGGAGCAAAAGCGATTTTTATGACATCCGTGTAATCTACCAACAAGCCACGCGACCTTGTCAACATTGTGTTATTTTCAGCTTAAGGACAACACAACAAACATGAAAGGGAGAACCGGGAATACAAGCGTCTAGTCCGTCATTCAGGATTCAGCCGTCGACTATAAAAGAATTTCCGCGTCCATAATCGAAAAACCTAATAATTATAACAGTATTAGCAACAAACTCAAAACAGCAATCATAGTGTGCATAAAAATGACTAGTTTCAACAAATTTTAACGATACCGGTGTGGAGGCTAAGAATGTCCGGTGGCTAAGGGTGTCCGTCCTCTATCTTCTAACCCAGCTGGGACACTTTTCTCCACATTGGGGACAAAAAGGCAAAGATCTCAGAAGATAATGGGCCTGGCTTGCGAGAATGAAGTTAGAAGAGTTGTTTCCCCATCTTAAATCAGCGAGCACAGTTTAAAATGGCTGGGAGCAAACTTCGTGTTTGTAATCAAAGGTGCACAAGTCTAACCAAGACTGCAAACCAAAATCATTTTATGAAGCAAACGATTGTCCTCCCTGGTAAATAAACAGTGCAGCAAAAGTAATCCTCCCCCCCCCCCACTCCCAAAGCGCTTTTTGATATGTCCCAAGATATTTGCCTGGTCGCGATGAAATTTTGCACACACTATCCCAATAATCAGGCCAAAACGGTGTATGAAGGATTATGCTGTTCGTGCAGTTGTGCTCTAATGAGAATGCGCAAACTGGAAGTCGGTCAGATTTTGAAAATTACACACACAGATTCAACCATATTTCATTTGGCAATGGCAAATGTTCATTTCCTCGCACATTCAACATGTTCACTGGGGTGTTTCGACAGCCAGTAATCGTTTAAATCGCGTGTAACCACCACGATACTGTATCACATTCCGACAACGAGCTCGCATCGTGTTGATCGTGTGATCCGATTTTGCGAGATGGCTAACCATTCCTCCTGAAGCAGGCTTCTCACATCATGAAGACCTGACTCCATCCCAACTCGATAGACCGTTTGCTTCAACTGATCCCACAGATGTTCGATGGGGTTGAGAGCCGGAGAACTGGCGGGCCACTGTATCCGCTCAATGTCTTCAGTTTGAAAGAAGTCATTTACAACCCTTGCCCGATGTGGACGGGCACTGTCGTCCATGCAGACAAATCGATCACCGTCGGCGCCTGAGAAGGCAAAACTTCAGCAACGTAGCGATTAACGATCGAGTTTTTCTCAATAGGCACCAGATCGGTTTTGCCTTAGGTACTAATGCCTGCCCACACCATTACGCTGCCACCAGCAAAGGCCGTTGCGGGCTTCACGCAGCACTTTGCATGCCCTTCACCATGCCTCCAGCCGTCAACATGGCGGAAACAGACACGCGTTTCGCCGCTGGAAAGAGCATTGGCCTATTGCTGTCTAGTCCATCGAACATGATTTGTTGCCCATCGCAAATGCGCTATCTTATGACGGCGAAGCAACAAGGCTTCGTTAATCATGCGCATAGCACGTAATCGAGCGGCTTTTAGGCGTCTCCTAATTGTTTGGGCCCTCAACCTCCTAGCCCCGGCACCAGCATCGAATCAAATCTGAACTCGGACTTCTGGTACTGGAATTCAGAATAAAAGTTAATTTAATTGAGGAACGAGTTGAATCCGCGCCACATTCGAATATGGTTCCACCGCACGTTTATCATACTGATTACAGATATGAGATTTCTCAGAACATTGATTTTAGCGTTTCTGTTCCAAAATTCAGTTTCAAAAAACTTTCTGAAATGCCTGAATTTGACCTTTGTGCAAGCCAGTGAAACGTGTTCAGTTTTTGTTTGTTCGACGTTTTCAGCCTTTTGTTTTAAAACACCGATCGCGCGTCATGCAAAGAATGATCTTGCCACTAAGAAAGTGATTGGTCGACGAAAATGGTATTCAATTTTTTGTGGTCCATGCAGACCCTCATACCTGATGACCTTCTGTTCCTCAGATTCGCTGATCTTCACATTGCGTGGTTGCTCTGGGCCTTACACTTCTCGGTAGATACTTCACATCTCCAGTTTGGAAAAATTTGGCTTATAATTTACGAATGGCATTAGGAGTCACCCCTATCCGACGTTTTGTTTTACAGGCGTGTTAGCCTCTTAAAGGCCAATTGCAATGACCCTATCCATATTCGATAACCCAGGCATGGTTTAACACAGAAATTTGCAACTTTCAACGCCCAATACTTGCGGGCAGTATTATTGGCTTTTCGGGTATGCGGCCGTTTTTAATGACCATCTCGAACATCACCTGATGCAGGTCATGTGAAAACGCATGAATTTCTTGTGTTGTGTGTCATGTCCTGAATTCACAACCACATGAATAAATCTCCGGACTGAACCATCGACATTTTGACATTTTACCGTTGTCGGAATGTGATACAGTGTCGTGGTGGTTACATTTTTTTGACGATTACTGGCCGTCGAGACACCCAGTGAACATCTTGAATGTGTGATGAAATGAACATTTGCCATTGAAAAATGTGATTGAATGTGTTTTGTGTAATTTTCAAAATCCAACCAAGTTTCAGTTTGCGCATGCTCATTAGAGCACAACTGGACCTACAGGATAATCCTTGATACAAGGTGTCGGCTTGATTACAGGATAGATTATGCAAAATTTTGTCGCGATCGGGCAAATATCTTGGGACATATCAAACAACGCTTTGCGGGGAACTTACTTCTGTTGCACTGTTTATTTTCAACTGGACCTTACACTGATTTGTCGTCATTCACATATTTGGGCATGATATTTATATAAAAAGGTATCTTATTTGTGTCGGTTTGGATAGTTCTAAAGTCCACACTCCCACTCCCATACATATTCGCGACCGAGGCGAATAAAATTAGAACAGCATAGAACAGCTTTACAGTAGGATATCGGTTGCTCATGATTAACCCAGAGAATTATCCATTTGGTCTAAGACAGCGAAAGCATTGATATACATCACACATGTAATGCTCATCATACTGTGATAAATGTTGACGGTCTAATGTCGGCCTTTCACCAATTAGAAACAACGGTGGGGCAATTTATTCTTTAATTCCAATCAGCGTCAGAGGAAATTAAAGACTTGAAGGTCTAGACAGCTAATACACTGAAAGCGGAAATGACATCCATAAATTCTGAAATGAACACATTAATGTGTGCGAGCGAGTCACAACAAGAAAAACTTGCGAAGGTAGAAAATCGCTTATAAGCCTTAGAACAACAAAGCTCGGGCTTAATCGAGATTGCGAAATCTCAAGCAAAAGTGAACGACACTTTGACCGGCACTTTTAGATTGAAAAATCGCCAATATCATCTCTTTCAAGTCTGTCAACAGGATCATCTGTGTCCACATCGACGGAAAATGTACAAATGCAAGTAGTTCCCAATGTCCTTTGCACAAACAGGTTTGGACCGTTGTCGGGGGTAAACGAATCTGGCGAAACGCTTAGTTCGCAGACCGCTCCGAGAGCAGCTGAGAAAACATTCGAGTGTACTTCCCTCACACAATATACAGAGGAGACTGGGCTACAGAACAATGCCATACCCTCCACATTCCAGAAGATACAACCACAATATTTCTTGGCTATTCGATCCTTCGCCCACTGGATGAGAAGCGCTTATCCAGATGTTCGGAACGAGTAGCAGTGTCATGCTTTCCAGGGCAGTGATATCTGATATTGCATCACCCTACCTGATCATCTCCATATGTTTCTTACCACTATGAAGAGGAGGTTCCCTTCGGCCAACGTAAAATATTCAAAAATTCTGCTAAGCAGGAGTCGACAAAAGCTTGCCATAACGCAAGCTGAAGAGGTGGTACAAATAATATGTCGGCAACGGAGAATCTCTTTGGTTGATACTATGTATTTAACACAACACATATCACATATCGTAAGATTCTTTAGTGCTTTAGAATAGGTTAACCAGAAGACTATACTGTGAAGTCTGTCAGTATGTCGGCACCTCTTCCCACTTCCATTCTATGCGTTGTAATTTCAACAACCGAATGGGTCAACTAAAGTCCATCTATTGGGATCATTTTCATCTCAATCATTTGGGGTGTGCAGCGCTCGCTCGAACAATGCTATCGCCGATATACGACTCACTTTATGAAACCAACACCCCAGGGCATCAAAAAGTCAATCTCGTGTTCCACCGTATCCAAGTACATAAGACCTATAGAAGTTCTGAGGTCCTACAACGTACCACATATAGAAGTTCTGAGGTTCCACAACGTACCAACTATAGAAGTTCTGAGGTTCCTCAACGTACCCTCACCCCATCACGACCTGCCTGGCAAGCCGTTACCGAGTCGTAGGAATAAGGTGCTGGTGTGAATATGAGTCAGTGGCAGGCAACCTGGTATGATGTTAGTGACCCCTGGACGGTTCCCCAACAATCCTGGTGGGATACGGTACAACCATCCATGTTATCAGAACATCCAAAATATAAACCTGCATCCCAATCACTTCATTCTGAATGGCCTTTACCTGGCAAGAACTGTGAAACTCTCGGTATTAGAGTGCCTAAACCAACATTGGATGTTACAAGCTGTCGAACATCACAGCGCAACACAATTCAACAGGTTGTTGTGCATTTATCCTCCTATATTGAAAACATGTTTAGGTCAAACTACTTGGACATACAACATGACTAAGTGACCAATAGCATTTAGTTCTAGCCAAAACGAGAGTGAACACTGATTTTGCGTAATTGTTGAACTCAGTTTATTGCTGACGGTATGGTATACCAATTAATCCGGAATATAGTTTAGATGATTTGATTTCTACATATACATGCACAGTGAAATTCAGATTCATCCTTACAAATCCTGATAGTCACTAATCCCGGATTCAATGTTTTATTTCCGCAATTATATTAATTGTAGTCCATCCTAATATTGCAGTCATGATCTCAGCTGAAGTAGTACTTTGGTCAATGAGATAAAATGATATTATTGTACATGTAGCGATACATATATATCACACACCAATTATTAACTTGACAATTAATTGATACAGTGTAGTTTTAATGATAATTCTATTCTATGTCAATATATGATCATCATAATACTTTTATGGGGAAATATCTTAGACAATTGGAAATAACTCCCCCTGTCAAATATGAAGTATCTTCCCTTATGTAAATGAGCATTGCAACCATATCTGTTGAGATATATAACAATTGCGATGATATTTTCGCACATGATTTAAGTGATAGCCTACAGTGCTCTATTCCATACAAGTACATTATTCATATATTCATGTCTAACAATCAGCTGAGTTGTTCATTCTGGAACATTCACGGTCTGAGCAAAGATAAGCTAGAGAATACAGACTTTCTTAACTCAGTCTCATAAGGCTTGTAGAAACTTGGTGACCAGGCAATTTCCAACTCTCTCTTCCTGAGTATGAATGTAAATTCTCAAATGACGCTCCACGTGGGGCATAGCCCTTTTTTTTATAGATCAAGTCTTGTTGTAAATATTGTATATAAATCTGATATCCTTGTGTGGGCCAAGATCACGAAAGATTCTATAAGTATAAATGAGGATATATACATCGGTATTATATGTACGATCAAATAACTCTCCATACTGGAAAGCATTATCCAAAGAACGGGATCCTTTGAAGAGGTTGACCAGATGATCGACTTTTACTTTGTGAACGGAATTCTGCTTGGTGGAGATTTCAATGCCCGAGTGGGTACTATACAGAAGCTTATTAATACTGATGGCGTATATATACATATACCTGGTACATATCTTAATGTAATAACGTCCCACAGAAATAATCAAGATGTAAAGGTAGATTCCTTTGGTTGAATTCCAACACGTATAAGGGAAGTGGGATGAGGAGTCACATGACTTCACAGTAGTCTTCTGGTTAAACTATTCTAAAGCACATACCAAGAATCTAACGATTCGTGATATGTGTTGTATCTCAGGTACGCTTTTATTTACCTGTTCATGTGACAGCTTGGATGACATGACCACACGGCCCCTAGCATCGGCATAAGCGATATTAGATACAAATCTAGAGAGCTATGATGGAAACGCTCTGACAACTCGTATATTGGTAATTGGTGAACTGTGTCGCTGGGACAGCTCGTACACTGGGGATTGGTGAGCTGTATTGTCGTCAGATGAAAATGACGGCATTTAACACAAATAATAGAAAACTCATTGATCTTAACCTTGCTTATAAACTAATATTTTTTAATGGTTGGTGACAGTTTTGACAAATTCACATGTCATAAATATGATAGTCGCAGTGTTGTAGACTTCACTTGGGTGTCAGAATCTTAATACCAATAATTAAATATTTTCATATCTATCCTTTAACCCTATCTGGCCTGGGTTTTTTCGGACCTGTCCTGTCCTGGGGGGGGGGCCGAAATGGCCCCCTCCTAAATATTTTTCTTACCGCTTGAGCTAGGGGGCTGAAACTTTCCACACTATACCCTTGGGTCAAGCTCTACAAGAAAATGTAAAAAAAAATCCAAGATGGCCGCCTTGATGACGTCACAGTGACGTCATTTCAAAAACGGCATTTTTTGGTCGATTTTTCAGTCGAATTTTCCGAATTTTTTATTTATGCAATTTCTCCGCAAAAACTGCATGATAAATTAGTAAATATTATAGTGATGTGAAATAAAATAGTTTTTGCCCACTTTTCATCGCGAAAAAGCAAAAATTTTGAAAAAATATGACAAAAACATCACTTTTCTGGTATCCCATGCGGCCGCCATTTTGAATTTACCCGTGATCCTCTGCTCGAGGGGTTATGCAAATAGGCTCAAAATGACCCCAATATGATAAACTATAAAGGCAAGGAGTTTCAGGGTCTCCGTTTTTTGTCGTTCCGGAGATAGCGCAGAAAGTTTGGTAGGGGGGCCATTTCGGCCCCCCCCCCCCCAGGCCAGATAGGGTTAACATCACTGTCTGACCATTGTCAACAAGCTCTATATCTCGATCTATTATAAATCGACCTACAATTCAAACTAAACACATCCAAACGTTAAAAAAAAATATTAATTCAGAAGGAAATGAAACAAGTGAAGAATAGTGAGGGCTTTATCCTAAACACTTATACTATGCCTGGAATGCAAATGCAGTTAAATAATTTTCTGATGACGTAATATAGCGAAAGTAATGCAGAAGTTGACAAATGTGTTGATAACTTCGCACACATCCTGCACACTTTTAATTGTCATGATACTGTCGTAGTGAAATCTAATAAGACATCACAAAAGAACAAATGGCATGACAAGGAATGCAAACAAGCTCAGAATAACATGGAAGAAAACGGCTATAGTAATTACAATTCTAATCAAGCTGATGCGACCAGACTAAACTACCATATATTTAAAAAAAATTATTATAAATTATAAAAAACTTATTCGCACAAAAAACTGTATTAGTATACTAACCAGTTAAGAGAATGCTCACCATCTGATTCATCGAGGTACTGGAAAATCATGAAAACATTAGGCGATCAACCTCAGTCAACAATAGATGCTGATAAACATGCTCTATTGGACCATTTTATCAGTTCTTCTGATGTACACAAATAAGGTCAGAACACAAATTGTCCCACACATCCGAACTCAACCACTGATAGTTTAATAAACGAACCCTGAATAAACTTATTTTGGCTGAAGCTTTTAAGGTGAAGACACTATAAATAATGAACTACTTCGAACATACCATTAATCATAGATCAAATGATTAAACTGTTAAAATTGGCACTAGACAATATTCACATTCCAGATGCATATACACACCAAAAGCATTTCAAGTCTTAGCAGTGATGACGGAATAGTTGAAGATTCAAATAAAATCCAGTCTTTAATTCACGACTTTTATAAGAAATTATATAAATCAATAGATATTATCTTACAAATATTTGATATAGAAAGTTTTGTTGAAAAATCTATTTTCTTATGCTGTCAACGGAAGTTGTGGACGCGATAGAGGGTTCTATGTTATATGGTGAACTTTAGCTGCATTAAAAAAAAATGAAGAATAGGAATCCCGGCTCAGATGGATTTAGTGTTGAGTTTTTGAAAAAAAAATAATTGGATCGAGTTAGGGAGATCTTGGCTTAGGGCAGTGAATGAGGGACGTCAAAAAGGGGAATTATCTATAAACGAAGCGAGCTGGAATAATAACTATGATTCCGAAAGGTGGAAAAACTGGGGATCACTGGAAAAAATTTGAGGCCACTAACAATGTTAAATTGTAAATTGCTTGTCTAGCAGGTCGATTTAAAAAAATTCTGGATAATTTAATTCATATGAATCAGATAGGGTTTCTATCGGGCTGGTTTATATGGCAAAATACTAGGCTAATATACGACATTATAGCCATGGCAGAAGAAAAGGATGCACCTGGTATGATAATATCAATAGATTTTGAAAAGGCATTTGATTCAGTTTCCTGGGATTTTATACATAAAGTATTAAAACGTTCAATTTTGGGCCTTCTATTCAAAATTGGGTCACAACTCTTTATAGCAATAAACATTGCATGGGTAGAAAGAATATTATACAGTAGGACTAACACCTGACAAACTTTACTACGAGTCTTTGTGATAGTTTTAAATAATAGTTTAAATGATATTTTAAATATAATTTTTGTATATGGCAGTTATTTTTTGAAGTTTTGATTTCGAAAACGTATAATGAATTTTGGAGTGAGGTTTTCAAATTTTGGAAAGAATATGTACAGTGTTTCAAGGTAATGTTCATAACTGTATATATCAGCCTGCATGGTAAAACAACTTAATTCAAGTTGTGAGAGCGCCAGATTTCTATAACAGATTGACACAGAAAGGTGTTTTATACGCATACGATTTTTTAATAATGATGGAAAGTTAATTGATTATGTCCAGAAATTTGAATTTAAACCTTGTTATACATCTATAGAAATTTTAGGAATACGGAGCTCAATTACCAAACTGTTTAAGAAGACCTGTGTACATGTATAAGTTCAGGAAACTAGTACCGTTCATCCCCGAACACATGGCGCTATTAGTCAAAACTTCTAAAAGGCACATATCATATAACAATACAAAATTTCAGAAAAATCAAAATTTCAGACGTAAAATCACGAAGAAAATGTGAATCAATAATGGGTGAAAAAACGTCAATTTGGTGTTGAAAAGATTATAAATATTGGTTTCAATTTCGAATTGATCATAGGATTATCGCAACATTAATATTTACGTAATATTAATATTTGTGAAAATGATGTGTGCACATTTTATAAACTGTATTAGGAGACAATAGTACATCTGTTCTGGGATTGCCAACAGTCTCAACTATTCTAGCAATTGCTGAATGATAAAATTGAAATGGTTTTTGGATATAGATTATGTGTGTCCTTAGAGAATACTATATTTGGGTTGCTGGGACACACTTGTGAATGTAACTTGGTTATCTTGTTGGCAAAATTTTACTTATATCGCAATAGATGCCAGAGATCAACCCCAAATATACGTCTGTTTTATAAAAATAGAAAGCAATTGGACGAGAGGCGGGGTAAATGGGTAGAAATCTTTAAAGAATCACGGATGTAATACTTTCATACATTGATGACTTTATATGAATGCGGAATGTCTGTTCTCCTAGGTTGTACCTATATTGCCGTACAGTGTTTTTATTATATTTGAATAAACTCGGAATATATGAGAAAAAATCCCATCCTTTAAATATGAATTCAATAAGAAACCAGTTTTTCAATATTTCGTTGATTTCAGGAAAGCTTTTGACTCAACCGCGATCACCTTTTTGTCAAATAAAAGCAATAGGACATGAATGGTAAAATATTCTCAATACATACATCTTTATATGATAAAATTAAGTTTAAACTCAAGGTCGTTGATGAAATATCAGACTGCTTTCAATCTTATGTATGAGTTCGACAAGGGTGCAGCATATCTCCGACACTCTTCAACATATTTATTGATACTATAAAATACTTTATACAACAGGATTCGGATCCCGTTGAATTGAATTGATTCAGTTCATCACATCTTCTACTTGCAGATGATCTTATGTGAATCTCCGAATAGCCCGAAGGTCTACAAATCTGCCTGGACATGTTTGAAATATTTTGTCAAACAAAAAAACTAAACGCTAACTATGACAAAACAAAAATTGTTATATTTAAAAGAGTCAAATGTGTACACCACAATTGGCGACTAAATGAAATAGAATTAGAAATTGCAGACAGTTACCAATATCTTTGAGTGAATTTTTTCAGAACTGTAAATTTTGATGAATGTACCACTATGTTAGGAATTAAAGGACTACCTGCATAACGTGCCCTACATAACAAACTAAAACATAAAAATATTCTATTAGACATTTCTTGTCATCTACATACAACTTTAATAAAACCAGTTATACTGTATGGATCAGAAGTATGAGGGACCGATTATCTACTTAGAAAAGTACACTCTGACTCCTGCCAAAATTCAGAATAGATTCTGTATAAGACTTCTACGCGTTCATAGACGGACGCGCTCACCCCGTCTTGGAAGAACAGCGTAAATTATGTCAGGCATCAAAATGGTTGGCTGTACAAATTTAGTAATATATCAATGATAAGTTAGGTCTGGATAATAAACAATGCTCTCAATCACAAATAATACAAGCCATAAATTCTCTCTTTGAATATCTATTCAAACAACCTATGCAGGACCATGCTGATGGATCAAATAACAAAATGATAACATATCGTATATTAAACAAAAACGACGTTATGTTAGAGGAGTATCTGCTTCTGATTCGTAAAACAAAATTCAGAAGATTCCTAGCAAAATTGCGTCTTAGTAACCGAAAATTGAAACTGGTACACATACGCGCCCAATCACGCCAGTGGAACAGCGCTTATGTCTCAAATATAAGGGAAGACGAATTCCACGTTACGTAGTGCCAACTTTTCGATACTGAGAGAAGAATTCTTTTTGGCAAACTGAATGAGACAAACTCTGTCTTTGGTACTGTGACACCTGATGGTAAATTTTTGCCTTTATTAACAAATAATGATCGCCTTCAAATAAATCTGATTGGGGATAACCTATACACAAGAGTCTTGACTTACTACCATTGCAGATGTATTAGTGCATGCATTCTGCTTATCTTCTGTGATTGGTCATGACTGTATTTAGCTTACATATGTGTTAGGTATATAGCTCTTATACAGTCTCAGCTCCATAAAGAGCCACATTTACGGGTACCTTACTTTGATATGACGGAGCGTAAAACTGTATTTCTGAATTCATGGTTATTCTTGTTCTTAACCCTTCATTTGGGCTGAGCACTTTGTTTTGTTTTGTACTTTGCTCTGCATCGGGTGTTTGGTACAATAAATTTGAACTTGAACCAGATTAAGCAGGCATAGGTATCCTACTCTCTCGAATAGAACGAATATGTTCTCGTGTACGATGGTTTTGCATATGGATATATTGCCTAGGTTCTGCGATAAATGTGACGATTTACATTCAAAGTCATGGAACATTATTGCAGAGAAACTTGTCGAACAAAAGCTATTCCTCCAAACGCCTCAATTATAGCTTTCCCTAATTCTGTGGCAAAGTACGATCGTAGCGCATGCAAGATCTCAAGTTTCATGACTGATCTTGTTTATGACGTACAACCGCAGATAAACTTTGCTTATAACAAAACATAATCCCGTTTAATAAGACGTGACTGACATAACTTATACTCTCGAAATTCATTTGTTTTAGAGAATACTTGTTCGTAAAATAATACTTGTTCATTTGTATTAGAGAATATTTGTTCTTAATAATACTTGTTCATTTGTATTAGAGAATATTTGTTCTTAATAATACTTGTTCATTTGTATCAGAGAATATTTGTTCTTAATAATACTTGTTCATTTGTATTAGAGAATACTTGTTCGTAACACTACTTGTTCATTTGTATTAGACAATACTTGTTCGTAATAATACTTGTTCAATTGTATTAGAGAATACTTGTTCGTAATAATATATGTTCATTTGTATTAGAGAAAACTTGTTCGCAATAATACTTGTTCATTTTGTATTGGAGAATAATTGTTCGTAATAATACTTGCTCGATTATTAAATAGAACATCATGATGCCTTGCTGGTTGTTTTGAATTATTGCTGTCTTTCGTAGACTCGGAAATTCTGTTGTGAAGGACGGCTGAGTATTGAATGTCGGATCTTTGTGAAAATGAAAGCAAGGATATATCGGTTATATTCGTAATGTTTCTCGCCAACTACTGTCTTCATAACAAACAAGATATATAATATAAAAAAAATATTTGGTTTATAAACAGGAAAGTTCTAACCAAGGTCAAGCATCGTAATATTCTTCGTCTAAATTGGTCGATGCTGGACTCTAAACTTGAAGCAACAAATACTTTACCTTATCAAATGCTTCATTCCGTAAAAACTTCAAACTTCACAAACAATGTTGTAAAACCCCGTCATTGTGCATATACCATAACAATTATAGACTCACGCTAAGCTTTCGAGATATGATGCTCGAATTTAACAAGTATAGCGGATCATCTGTGGTATATCGACGATTTCTTTTATTTTTGAATAATTTACTCGAAAGTGTTCCTTAGTATGGAGCGAGAGGCATGGAATAGGCCATACCCAAAATTCGTTTCGTGGTCACTATACCATAATATCACCATGTCCCATGAGGCGTTGCTAGGTGATTAGCGGCTTCACCCTTGCAGTTAAGTGACAACAGTGTTTCATCACTTGGCCAATAATTTGTGTCGTTCGGATACAGTCCCGATTCACATTGCTTGCCACAATTTCATGTAGTACCTACGATTGCCATAGGATATTTGACTACGGTCTGCCAGTCTCGCGTGCATTTTCCTTTTTGCCAGTTGATGTCAAGAAAATATCATGAAGCTGTTGAGATCATGCCTAACGTTATTATATACAGTCTTGTCAACATTTGACGGCGACATAGCATGTGATACAGTTCTGGCTCACATTTCTTATCAGATTTCCACATAGAAGCTACCAGTTGTAACACTTGGAAAAACAATCAGGGTCGCATTTAGGGAATACGATTGATTGCCTGTAAATGGCGGCTTACATTTCACCATTGCAACTTCAAGAAAAGTAAAGATTTTATTAGAATTAAAGTCGCAGGGATCGATTTATTGAATAACTGACAATACGACGCCCTGTGCAACCTTCACTTACACTCTTTAGTGTTTCTATTTTCCTGTTCAGTTGAAAATAACGAACAATTGCGGGAGAATCTTTCTTTATGTTCAAATCGATTTGCTGTCATTGCGGGATAATCTTTCTCTTTGTTTCGATAGATTTAGTATCGGTCCTCTGCTTGTCGGTCGGATCTGACGACATCATCATAGAACGAAACGTAGTTATTTTTTATGCGCTGCGTCCAGTTAAAAGTGGCACGGGTATCATTGTTATAAAAATATGCAAATAAGCTGTTGACACAAGTAATTATGAACGAAAAATGAATACATTTCACAGTGGAGCGCGCAAGTGGATACCAACACATATTACGTGTTTGGTTATATAGTCAGTAATTCAGTTATCAGGTTGAGTTATCAAGGCCAACTCGAACTTGAGTGTGACATTCAGCCAAATTCCCTCACTCCCTCCCTCCCTCGATCGGTCCCGAAATCTTGTTCGACAAGTAGGAATGTATATCCATAAGAAGATATGCAGGTGCAAAATACATGTATCATGTGCATATAATGAAGAATACAGGAATGTAACAACACGAATATCTTGTTGTAATTTTCTGTGAGCCGTAATATACAGGAGAGTCATCTACAAGTGAAGTTATCTAACAGGCCTCGATACTCGTCCAGACAGGACAAAAAGCTCACCCTCTCATATATCATGCATCAGTATCACTATTCTCTTATCGTGATAGTTTAGTTAAAGGAATTTAATGTAGTATTATTACACAAAATATTTTTCAAGACACCCTAAATAATTGTGTTTATTAAGTGAAATCGGGCATTAAACGAGTTATTGTTCATCTCCCAAATACAGTGGACGAAGTACAAGAGTTGTAACCGTAAAGCAATTGTCGTTCATCTGTCAATTTCAGTATAATCACTTTAACTTCTTGTGCTTGTATGTGTGCCTATTTCGGATTAGATGGAGACATTGTGGAATCTTCATTTGTTGGCAATGACTTTTCTACGATGGCCCTGTGAGGTATTTGGCGTCTAGGGTCGGCCAGGCTTCCGTGCATTTTCCTTCGAGGCAGTTCATCACATAGAAATCACCACGAGGTTGTTGGGATCGTAGCAAACAAAATGATGTCTACTCTAAAATGAGAGCCGATTAACTGTCAGGAAAAACCCAATGCATATCGTCCAGCGTGTCTAATCATTCGGTGTCTTCTCTTAAACTTCGGCCATGGGAATATATCATGTGTAAAGTGGATTGAAACCTCATCAGGAGACGGGGAACATTTATAAGATTAGGAACCCTTTAAGTCCTGTAACAATTCGTTGCCAAAATCTAGACTAGTTAATTCAGGCAAGTACCACGGTATGTTTATATGATTGCATGAGTTTGTGCCTGTGACATTAAACGGAGCTAGGAAGCCCACAAGTTCGATGGATCTTCAGGCGTGCGTCAATGTTATGTTAACATGACAATTCATTCTCGACCTTTCTGGATGAGAAACACTTGAAGTGCCGGATTCTCCTTTGAAGGTTGCGATTCCTATACATAAATGTGTGAGGAAAACTTTTGATGGACATGACGGAAGGGATGGCAACAATCTCCAATGAAGACCAAACAAAATATTAAGTAAATAGGTACCGTTTCCAATAAAATAAGATTTGCTCGCTAGGTTAATATTTTAATGAGCAAGTATTCACGGAAGTTCTCGTGGGTTTCTCAAAAACAATTGATAACAGTGATCTGAATAATATTGTAGTTGTTATGGACGATGATAGATTGTAACGACTCCATCTCTCCGCCTCGGATTAACAAGAAATCTAAATCGACTTGTCCACTTCGGATTAACAGAAAATCGTGTTCATCAAGAGGAGTCCTCAATTCATGCTATTGGATTAGTAGTATTATATATATTGACATTTACAATATTACAATTTACAATACCAGCTATTACACGTTCAACATATCAAACCACCGATTTTGCCTGGGGTGAACGAGTACGTGCATACATTTAAGATAATTCCCTAAGATCATATGAGAATCGCATAGAGCAACTCTGTCCTCCGAATTAAATATCATTTTTGTTTCTTCTAGCTCCAGGCTTTTCTAATTTTATCCCTTCTAATTGCAAATTTCAAGTAAGAGTATTGGCTTGCGGTCAGAAATGTGTTATTTGATCCGTTGTATGACAAGGCCACGTATCACTCAAACATATTAAATATAAAATTTCCATATCCTTCAAGGCAGAACAAGAGCCCTTTTGCACGTGCTTATTTAGAGTTCGTGCTGGAGCTTGCTTCTCCCGGATTTCGGCATTGAACAGAGTGTCAGTTTCAGTTGCCCTGAAACCGTCATGTATTGTCTTTTCACGCCTGGCACTGAAGGTCACCTGTCCTTTCTCGGCATCCGGTGATGGCACAACAACGGATTTTGGTGAGAGTTACTATTAACAGACAGACAATGTTGGTTTTCTTGCTGGAGTAGCATAGAAATAATATGTGATGGGGGTTTTTGAACACAACAATAAAATGCATGTGTGAGAAGTGTTATCCGGGTAAACAGAATCGGTTTATTGGGCATTTATGTTGCTGGCTACAGTATATGGTAAGTTCATTTGTCTTACTAGACTATCATAAACTCGTTTGTATTAATTGCCTGGCACCTCATCCTGACAAATACAGAACTGGGTTAATATTACTGCTTTAGACATAGATTAAACCCGGTTATTCTCATCAATGTGAACACCGAGGGCGATCGATGATGAGTACAGAGCCGTTTCGGATATCCACGAGGGAGCACTCTAACCAAACTACTTCTCAATTATGCTCAGGTTAAGACGAGTAAAAGAGCAAGTCTTCTGATAAATTGTCCTTAATTACCTTCATGGCTAGTACTCCTCTTTCCATCACAATATATCCCCCCAGTTGGTCTAATGCAGCCTTGCATTCACCGCTGCAATGGTTTTTTAATGCTGAAAAAACTATAGATTGCATTTCAGTTACAACACATATAAGGCAAGTGGGAAGAGGTGCCGACATACTGACACAGTCACATGACTTCACAGTGTCAGTAGTGGTTGTACTCAAGCTATATTTACCAACATGTTGTGTTTCTCTCGAGGGATCGAGTTAACTATATATATAAAGTGTCTTCTTTTTGGATGGCCGAGATAGAGTGGTATCCTTTGTGAATAGTTCGAATGCGATGCAATTTTTCTCTTCACATTTATCCTCAATTTCACCCCATTGTGCACCTTGTACCCGATCGCGCGATGATAGTTTGTTTCGTGAACACGTTTTGGGATTTGGGGCTCATCAGTCGTGATTAAACGATGGTCTCGTTCACATCCCTACATATACCTAAATAACGTTTGAAAATAGAGGAAGGTTGCACTTCTTTGCGATTATTCTTATTCTGGACACACGCAATACAACATTTCTACCGTTGACAGCATTAACGATCTGCTCCCTGTTGAAAAGAGATTTACTGCGCATATTAGTCCTACTCTACAAAGTCAGTGGCGTAATGAGCATGGTTTATTCATGTCTAAAGGTAGGTAGTTTTACTATCCTACAGAGGAAACCTGCTTAACGCATTTAATCTCAAATTACCCTAGGTTCGTACCTTACAGTCGACAGAGCAAGATCAGTCAATTCAAAGGAAGTTGGGACCAACCAAATCCGATAAACTGCAACAAGGAATTGTTCACATAATCTGTATATACGTTCACCATTTGACTCCATCCTGGATGAGGTGTTTACAGTGTCTCCGAACAAACAGTATCTCGGCATGGTCAGTCGGACGACATCAGAAACGCACGAGCGTACAGAAAAGTCCAACACAATGCGGGCATGAATTGAGTTACAAGTATCATCAGCTGAAGTATATTCCAAACCTCTCATTCATAATGTTATCAAGGTACATTTGGTCGGAGTCAGTTGGCTAAGAGAGCGGATAAGAAAGAAATGATCTGTCGACAGATCTTTGCATATTTGCTCAAGCAAGCACTACTGGCGAAAGGATTATTTAGTTGATTTTCTTATAATTAATTGATGCGAGATATATGAGAACTTATACAGAAACGAGCACCCAATTGGACCAAGACTTCGAAAAGTATGTCCGGGTAGACAGTTGCTTTAGTAGCAAGTATCCGCGGATAAATCGTACCAAGATTCAGAAATAAAGGCCCAGTTATACAGTTGATGTACCTAGACGTATTCCTATCGGCAGCATGATCGTATCACGATTTCAAAACAAAGGTCTAGTTCTACAGTTGAATTATACGTGTGCATTCATTTTTGTAGGTTGGTCTGTTCAAGGTAGAAAACCAAAGCACCAGTTAGACAGTTGAATGTCCACTTAGTGAATTCACATGTATGTATTCCTATCCGCAACTTGGTTGTATCGTTTGGTCGGTGGTGGATCTTAAACGTCTGTATTTCTCGCAGAAGGTAGAAAGACATTGATACATTTTTTCAGCATGTCTAATTTCGTTTTTGGTTGGAAGGCCACTCACTATCATATGCATCACCAATCGTCTCAACGTTATACGTCCTAGTTCTGGGTAATTTCATCGAACTGGGAATACAGATTGTTCAGCAAGTCGACCACCAAAAGAATGAATATATCATGTTCAGTCAAAATCTGCATTTGATAAGGCTCGACAATTTAGCAGTTTAGAGGGACGACAATATCATGGAATCGATCTTTGCTGTAAATACCAAGTTAAGAGGACGGCCAGTAACAGGGAATCGACATTTGTTGTATATACCTCTGGGACGTACATTTTCAAAATTATTAAGTCCTTTTCTTAAAGGCCAGATATCAGTAAAGTATACATGCCAGCTTATGACCGCATACAACCTGTACCATTCGGGAAGAAATGTGATTTTGTGCTGACGCAAGTGAGACTTCAGATATCAGTGTCTGTTTGCTTTCTGTACTCTTGAATCAGATGCCGTTTCACCTTGGAGAATAACCTACATATATTTAGAGACCAATACATGTGTGAGAATCAGCAATTGTATTAAACATGCATATTGTCACGTGCATATTCTTTCTTGTAAAGGAGCGCTGGCAGCAGATATGTAAGTAAATTCGCATATATCACTGAAATAAATTGTTACTAGGCCTCGAGTGTAACTGGTGTCCTTTTAATGTCCAGGCTACCGATCTGCAAGTAGAAACACACATCGCAAATTATACCAAGTTCTGTAATACTTTCGAAGAAATATCTTTCAAACGTACTGAGTTGCTAAATGCACACCGGATGGGTATCCCAAATCTATCCTATATGTTTGTCTGTGTAGCAAAAGGAACAAGAAGAATCCACACATTGCATTTAAATGTATGTGGGAGTTCATACCTAAAGCATATAATTATCAAAATGATTGTCCCTGAACGCAAATTTATTTGACATCTTGGTGCTACACCATTCCAGTTTCAATATGTATAGATTAACTGTCGAGATTACTCTGGTAACAGTCTGTAAAGTAAAACTTCTGTTTTTTTTCTTTCCCTCTATAAGCTGGTCTGTTTGCTCTTCGACCAGTGCCTCCAACTTGGCTTGATACTTCTTCAACATCACTACCATATTGTCGAAGATATTCTCTCACGAAAATGTATATGCTTTGTGTCTCTTCAGTATGAACAGGATGGTTTAACCGCTATTTAAACGCGTTTGAGATAGAAGAAGAACGAACAAATACCAAGAAAGAAAGACGCTCCTGAAACTTCGTCTCTGAGTTTAAAGAAGCATTTAGCACTTTGCCGCCAATTGTTGTGGAATAAATGTGAAAACCCATATGATGATGCGCACTAATGTCAGTGACAAAGTTTCAGCTCTTTATGTTGTCTTCCTCATATACGCAGCATTTATATAACTATGACCGGTAGGATATAGTTGGTCGAATTAATAGACCGAACTCTCCTTATTATCCAGTATGTAGTTCCATTCACATGCGCTCACTTAGACGAATCTACTCCCGTTTGTGTGTGTGCTTCCTTGCTACGTTATGTTACGGAGAATTCACTTCATTTATTTTCCCGTTATTCCCCATTGTGTCTCTCCTTTGATCAAAAGAAACGAATGATGGTGATTACAAGGGGAGAATATTGTAACAAAGAACCGGTTTTCAATCGTTTATATTTTCTGTATTGTGAGACGAATGCGAAGAAGATGTCGTGATTCATTGGTGTGTTTTGATGGGGAAGTCCATTCTCTAGCCCCTTCAACGATCGCGACTTCGACAGAAATTGAAGAACTGATTGATCGCCTTTTAGTTGTCTACAGTTTCGCGATATCTTTGAAGGTGCAAGGTAATTTTTTTCCTAAAAAAAAAATAGACGATTGCGTCTTGATTTATCGCCGAAAAAAATTTTGAATTCTGTGTGCAATTTTTTTAGCGGAAAAAATTCAATGAATACGACTCGATACCGCCACTCCGTCACAGAGAAAGACTCACAAGATCATTGAAAGTAGTTCAGTCATACTATGGATAACAATAACAAAGACGTACAGTTTGAAAAGGTAATGTGGCTGTGAAGTGAAGTAAAGGATATGTATCCACCTTCCGTGGATTTGAAGGAAACTACAGATAGTCTACAGGCACATCATATTTAGACCTATATCTCTATAAAAATAAATCGGGCCTCTCTCGTCGACTTTATGACAAAGCGATGATTACAATGTCGACATTGTACACTGTTAGCAGGATATGGTAGAACCGACCATAAAAAATATGGTTGCCCCCAACCATAAAAGTTACGGTATAGACATGACGTACCATATGTTTTATAGTCACTATCTGACAATACAACTAATGGTCGGAGCAGCCATAAAAGATCTGGTCACCAGGCGACCAGATATTTTATGGTCGCTCCGACAGTGAATTATATGGCCAAGTTGACCATACAATATATGCTCGCTCAAGCAAAATTATGGTCGAAAGATTCTTCTGACCACATATTTAGTTGTCAAAAGCAACCATAAGAAATATGGTTACCATACTTTTCCTTGTCAGAGACGACCATATCTTCATGGATTAATACCTCTTGGTGTCATCTGGGTCACAGTCAATGGACCTTTCCAACCTGTCACCCTCACAGTAATAAGGTATCAGCAAGATCTCAATAAGGTACAGGCCATATATTCGACATACATAGAGGACAGGTACAGTTAAGGCATATACCTTATCCGTACCTCCAAATTTGCCATTTGATTCAACATGGGCAAGGTACAGATAAGGTACGTTCCAAAAATGTTTACGATGCCTTAACTGTACCTCGCTTGAATAAGGTATCAATACGGCACTGTAACAAGGTATCGCTAAGGACCATTAAGGTATAGTATGGGCACATTGGGATAAATCCAGTCGAAGAGCACGGCGCAAATAGGGTACATCCAGAGGTGCCCTTTAGACCAGGCCGCCCATTTCGAATTTACCCATGATCCTCTGCCCGGGGGTATATGAAATTAGGTTCAAATTGACCCCAATATGATGAGCTTAAAAGTCACCAAGTTTCAGCCTCCTCGGTTTTGTCGTTGCGGAGCAGCAGAGAAAAGTTCACTGGGGGGCACTTTGCGCCCCCCCCCACCCCGTCCATGTAGGGTTAAGTTTTATTTTTTGACATACATTACGTATTTAGCACTATTGAAACATATACAAAAATGTAAATTTATAGATACATCCCGCTTACTTCTTTACCAGATTTACAGTCTATGGTTTGACCATGCTTTCTTGTTTACAGTCCTTTGTTTTTGTATCTCGACAGACTATTGTTCTCATCAGTCCTGTAGTTTTTACATAAAAGATCGACTGCACATTCTCACCTGAACATCTCAACACAATTGAAACATAAACAGCAACATCCTGCTCACTTCGTTACAGTCCGTGGTTTGGCAATTTTTTAATTATTATCTGATGTACAGTCCATGATTGTTGTATCCAAACAGACTATTGTTAAACTATAGTAATGTGATTAATAGATAGAACATGGAACACACAATTTCACTTCACCACATCAGCACCATTAAAACATTTTTACACTAACATATAAACATTCCGATCATTTATTTCGTCTGCGGTTTGTCACTACTGTCTTATTTACAGCAACATCCTGCTCACTTCGTTACAGTCCGTGGTTTGGCAATTCTTTAATTATTATCTTATGTACAGTCCATGATCGCATTCTCGTCTCGCGAGACTCCCTACTGCGAGAAAGAGTCTCACGTGTAAATGGGAGCCATCCCCCCAAAATTTGGGGGGTGAGTAGGCGGCGTATGATTTTTACCGTCTGTATCCGGCTTGTCATTGACCTGCTGACTCCGCCGAGTTAGAAGCGAATTGCTAAACATAACGTGGGCTATATAATTGGAAAATGACTCTTTCCGTTTCGGAGCATATCAATCGCGAACAAATTATTGTCGGTATGTATACTTGGCCGTGAAAGCGAGTTATCTAATACAGGAAGTAGTTCGTACAGTTCCGATCCATTCTCAAAGAGAGCCGTGTCTACCGCAAGACGGTACATCTTCGGAAAATTTATCCCGGGTTCTTAGTGTGACATGTACTTGATCAGGGCAAGGCAGTTGCAGCATTTCTGTTCTTCATTCACTACATAGTACTGTTCACACGCCCTATGACATGTACTTTTGTTGCTATCATTATGCAAGTTTTGTTGTTAAAAAAATAAAACTGAACGTTGAACTTTATTTATGGCCTACTCGTTTGAAGCAGCAGATATAAATTTAGTTGACCTAGATTCTGCATTGAAGATCAACCATTGAAACGCGGAAAACAACGAATTACGTCAATTATACCGTATTTTCGCCTGCATGTTGTCTGATCGTACTATTCTTGTTTATCTGATGATGCTAAACAATAATGATCTTGTGATCTTTGGGTTAGGTCATAAATTTTCTGAAGATGTACCATTTTGCGTGTCTACCGGCAGGAGAATAGTCCCGGTCGAGCGAGTGATGTCATGCTGCCTCGCTTTGAGATTGGAGATTCAAAAATGTCACCAGTTTACATGAGAGTCGCTTTGGTCTCCCGCGGGTAGACACGGCTCTCTTTGAGAATGTCCATGATTGTTGTATCCAGACATACTATTGTTCTTGTTCGTCATGTGATTTTTACATGAAAGAGACACCATACATTCTCACCTCAACTCCCATCTCAATAAAATCACTGTTGTTCATATATCTGACTGTGAATAGCGACTTATGTTAAAGGGAACGTAAACTCTGCGGTAAAACACCGCGGGAATTATACAAGAGTCACGATAGATTAAAAAAATCGTGACAAATATTTTTTCTCATTTTTTTCCAATGAATGAGACAGACGCAAACATAGAAAATACTGTGATTTGGAATTTCTTGGGGGCGCGGCCATGTTTATTTTGGGCAGGATTTTTATCCAATGGGAAAGCGTGAAATTCAGTTGTGCCGATAATCTCCTACGTCATCGGACATTCTCTGCGTCGAGATAACATGGCCGCATATGGTCGTTTTCATGCACTCCTCCGTTCCCCGACTAACAGAGGCAATGTTATAGATTAGCTTTGATGTAGAATACGGCCTGATTCTAGCAGATATTCTACGATGCCGGGCTGCTCTGCATTTGGCTGTCACAATGTACCAGGTAATCCCGACACGTCGCACCATCATCCTCGTTCATGTTTGTAAGCTACGGTCTCGAATACTGCACCTCTGCCAATTGACGCGTTTTTACCTCCAGAGGCAGAAGAACTAGTGTCCGCTGACGTCACGATTCTTCAAACATGGATGCCTCTATGTTGTTTCAGTGTAACGAAGTTAAAACGTTTAGTACTGCTTTGAAAAAATTGTAAAAAAAATATCTGACACACGATTTGGATTCTAAGAGGAAAAAGCTTTAACTGGCCATGCACGGTTCACCAGAGTTTACGTTCCCTTTAAATGATCTCAGCCAATTGAGTCCATGTGGACATGGTAAAGAGCAAGTGAATCAACAATGATCACGACAGTCCTTCACTTGCGGCTCTTCTATCCTATTGTCCAGTTGACCACAGAAGCTGTGCTGTCGATTGTGTTGTACAGAAAGCTGAAATGAATGAAAAACATCATTAGAGATGTATTTCTGATTCACAAGGCTCAGGCAGCCCTTCCGATGACACAAATGTGATTCCAATGCACATGATATTATTAATGAATGTGTTTTCTGCAGTAGGTAATCTCAGCTACTAAATAATTTGTATCACAATACATTATTTGCTGGATATCTACAAAATGGCGTGACAACCTCTTTATAACTGACAACATGGAAATAGAATGATGTGCATGCGTTATGATATCTCAAGAACATACTTAACATTTTCCAAATCTAATGTATCTGACATCTTCCTCGTGCCCGAAAAAATTAGTATGGGAGTTCACAGAGTATAAAGTTTTGCTCACCCTTTATTTCTCCTATGATGTTACTAGTTAATGCCGGCAGACTCCCATTGCCATATCGTCAAAGAAGAAGAGTGTGTTCATCAAACATCTTCTCTGACATCAGATGTTGACAGTTTCATTCTCCTAAAAGGTGTTTTGCATTTGGTGGTGGTACTGGTACTGGTATACATATACACTGCTCCCAGATGACAGTTTAACCATCTAAAACAGAGTATAAACATTTCAATGAATCAACGGCAAAAGTACACCTCTTTAAGGTAGTCACACATGTCAGAAGTAGAATATTACATTTCTATTAAAAATGAAGTTATCTCAAATATTTTTTTATATATATTGGAAAAAATTGGAAAAAAATCACACAAAGATATATATTGTGGTTGCCATAGTAATGGTGGCCAACAGGGATTTTAGCGCTTGACTCTTTGTGTATACACCCTCTGCTGTGACACTGACAAGGTTGCTTTGCTTGCTTAACTGTGTCCGTTGGCCTGAACGAACATCGTGTGAGACTGATTCCTCTTATTTCTTCCCAGAGGGAAACGATAATAGGTCATCTCTCGAACCAAAACAAACACAGATACTGACATTTGATTTCACGAGGGATGAAACATACAATACATTGCCTGGCTTTTAAACATTTGAATCAAATACATTTCTTAAAGTTTTATACCCCCCCCCCCCCCCCCTCCCCATATTGAAATATATCCAAATTGAGATATTTTGACCGATTTGCACAGTAAACGGCTATGCCGAATTTCGGCATTTAAACTGGGCAGAGCAAATGACTAACTGGGATATATATCCCACTTGGGATATTAAATTCCAGTTTGGATATTGAAATATATCCTAATTGGGATATTGTGACTAATTTTCATACTAAACTCATAATGGCGAATTTCTAGATAGAATCTTCTTCACAAATTCGCCAATGCGACTGCATAATTTTGCTGACTTTAACTCCCCAAAATTATTCTCTGTGATATTGCGATTATGTGCATTATTTTTTCCGGTTGTTGTTGCAGTATACTTCCCATCACTCACCACTGTTTTTAAATGTCTTTAAACGAATAGAATAACTAGCAATATATGCCAGCTTGATTGAAACATAAATATTTTACTCTGATATGGATATTTTCTTCCAATTGTGATATATATCCCAGTTAGTACTTTTTTCCTGACAAAAACAGTAGTAGTACATACTACGAAAATAATGACTACTGTCTGTCCCATATAATATATCCGAGATGTTTTAAGCGATATTTCGGAGACAATGTATTTATTCGACAGGTTGGGGAAAATACCTTGATCGAGGTATTATACCTCGATCGAGGAAGGTCTATGTCAACTTCAGGTTTTTAAGGAAATGTGGACATCTACCCATACCCTGGACTGCATGGGTCTTTCAACGGCTCCATTGTTCCATGATTTTTACATCAACTTATTGCTTCGTTAAATGCGACTAATCATTCAAATTAGCCACTTTAACATTTGAAAAATGAAACATGGCTTCAAATGACATTCAGGGAAATTTATTCTGTAAATAAAGTGGCATGTGATGGCATAATTCCATCTCAAAGTCATATCAAAGTTGCATGAAGGTAGATGCATTGACTGATAAATAAATTAGATTGTCCGTTGCAATGCACAATCTCCTAGCATGCACACACATGGCAGGATCAGAATAACCAGAGAAGAGGTCTGTTTTTTATGCGGTGCACATGCTAGCAGATTAGATTATGGGTCTGCCAATTAAACTTGATTTATTAACTAGCCATTGACTCTTAAATCCTGCAATTCGCGCATGACCTTGACATCAAAGTATGCCATCACATGCCATTTTCATTTACAGAAAAAATTTCACCAAATATGTCATTTGAAGCCATCTTCCATTTTTTAAATATGGAAGTGGCTAATTTGAATAATTAGTCGCATAAAACAAAGCAATAAATTCATGTGAAAATCATGGAACAATGAAGCCATAGATGTTGTTAAAAGATCCATGCAGTTTCCATAAATATATAAAAACAAAAATTAGATGTCATGACGTCAAGCCTGCATGTGATAAAATTGGCAGATCAACGTCATCGTGGTCCCAAAATAACATGGTAGGTATTGAACATTTTTGTTATTTAGCATTAGTATTTATTAGTTTATATAGGCTACTGTGTGAAGTTTCAATGTTGTACAATAAATTGTCCCCGAAATATCGACAGAAACGGCTCGGATATATTACCTGAGACAGACAGAAGTAAAATATATAAAATACCCAAAGTGAATAGGCTATACAGTTAGTCCTTTTTCCTGACATGTTCATCTAGGCATATAAACTTACTGGTACTTGCCTTGTTCCGTTGTAACAGTTGTTCAACTTGTTGTTGTTGTTGTTCAAACAACGACTTCTCTCTCTTTCTTCACTTTTGTCGTGTTATTACCGTATTAATATGCCTCAGTGGCTGACTCCTTGTTGTCCTACATCGCTACGGTCGTGCATTAAGAATTTGACACACAAAAGCAACTTTGCTGGTTGGAACACTCCGTAAATTACCAGCGAGTGCCACGTTCATAGCAAAACGCAGAACGAGGCTTTTCTGGGTTCCCTAGCAAACATGTATATGTAAGTAATGTAACAGTGAGTTAGGATACCAGGCTAGGCTAAGTCAAAATCGTCACAGCGGAAGTAACAGCGAGAAAACAGATCGGCTGTGTACAGTCTTCACTGATACTTGAGATAAATTTCTACAACTTGGCGAAGTGAAAGATAGTTCATCTATTTAAATTAAATTTAAACCATGTTCAAAACTGTGAGCATTTTGACTATATTATGAGATTGTTCAGCATTTTCTGTGATACAATGACGTCACTGGGAGATTTTCCTCCCTCTGAAGAGCCTAATTGTACAGAAGTGAATGTAAAAAAACTTCGAAAAAGGCTAGTTCAGCTCTGATTTTAACACATAATTTGAACGGATTTACTATCTTTGTAGAAATTTATCTCAAGTATGAAAGAAGATTTTTAGGAAAAGCCTGTTACGCTCCATTGAGGCCTAGGTTAAAAATCTCCCAGTTGCGCGGGTGGCGATCACGGCACTGTAATTGATAGAATAGCTGATTCTTTGTTTAGAGCCGCTGTTACTTCCGTTTAGTCTAAGAGAATGCCTAACTCGTATACCACTTTTGTATCTAGCCTTCCTCAGATTATTTTTAACAACATGAAAGTCATAAATAAATCCCAGGATTGGTCAGAATTACTATTTAAAGAGGCGTTTGTAATTAAAAGCAACAAATCACAATTAAATCATGGACTGAAAACTTCAAAACAGTTAGCTTTGTTTGGTTGATAAAACAATAAAATCTGACAAATGCATATTATATTGAACTGGTCACGCCACTTCCCATTTTTTATATAAAAATATATAAAGCATGGTGTTATATACTGAGACCCCATATTTCGACACTTCACCTTAATACCACCGTCCACCCCACCCCCCCCCAAACCTCTTGTTTTGAGGGCATGTGGAAGGAATAAATCGAAATACTGAGTCACAAATGAATTGCTTGTCATTCTTCAGAGTGCTTACCATGCTTTACTATTTAAATTATACAGAGCACTTACCACAGCGACCACACAATTAATGGCTAACAAAGTGACCATACAAGGTTTTTCATGGTCGCAGCCAGGGACAATAAAATAAATTTATTGCACCGTCCCTGTCGCAACTCATTAAGCAAAAATAGAAATGGCCATGAAAACTATATATGCGACCATCATTTTTATGGTTGTAACTCGTTAAACACATAAAAAAGGACCATAAAAATGTGGGTCGGAAAAATGACCATATAAATGATGGTCGATATATAGATTCGACAATAAAAGTTATGGTCAACACTGTTGACTAGATATTGGTGACCATCATTTTTATGGTCGCACCCCATTGACTATATATTCATGACCATCATTTTTATGGTCGCACCCCAGGCAACCATGATTTTCATGGTCATAGCGACCATATGTTGAGGACAGTGTAAATTATTTTTTGTTGGAGAGTAATATTCCAGTGGGACCTGCATATGGCGTGAAGATATCTCGCCTAGTTGCATTTGCTAGATCCTGTGTTAAATGTGACCATTTTAATCAACGTCACAAAACATTGTTGCAGAAACTTATAAAATAGGGCTACACCATCATGCTACTCTGGGACTCAAAGTTTCTAACCTTTGGCGACACATATCGCAAGTTGATAGCAAAATACGAGTGTAGCGTGGAAGATATAGGATCCCATGTACTTCAAGATCCTCATAGTGCTCATATGAACAGTGACAATCGTGACTGAGCTACATCATTCAGTGACGATTTTTCCACGACTATCATATAGATTAAGACTATTGATCAGCAATACGGATTTCATATTATTGGAATATCATAATGTCTTGCCGGCATCATTGGAAACAGTTGACCGCTTCTCTCTTGCAGAGAACTAGCCTATGTTTATGCATACTACGAGTGTCTTTTTGAATTTGGTGCTAATACTGTTATATGGAATATGGAATAGGTATTTGGATTATGGACGCGGATATTCTTTAATTGATCTACGGCTGAATTATGAATGACGGACCGGACGATTATAATGATTCACTGACAGATACACTGGTATACGCTTTAGACCGACATTGTATCTGTGCCATGTGTCAGTCTGTATCGCGATTTACTATCACTCTGAAAAATGGTTACCTCACCATTGACGATCCCAAATCTAGGACGAATCCGTTATAGATGAACAATTGAAAAAAACACCTCGTTTGTGTTTCACGTCGAATCGTTTTACAATCGAGAAAATGTGCGATGATAAAATCGATTGGAGTAAATTCATTTGTTTCTAGAGTGGTAAGCATCCAGATGACATTGACTCGAGACTTATTGATTCCAATAAAAGAACATAAACCACACAAATTCGAACAAATGGTCATACTATATGAAGATGGATGATAAATTGAATGATTTATATATAGACTTGGGTGCCGTAAAATACATTCATGGATATGACATGTTGTTTACTCCATGTTACAGTTTATACATACTTCTATTTGAATGTAATTCTACTTGAGCACAAAAGGTAATACGTTGACAATTTCATGCTTTATAGATTCATCTTTTAGTATGACCAAACAAGCCCATCCATGAAGAGGCTAGCTAAGTACACTGGCTGTTATACCGACTTCGACGTCTAATTTGTGATTTTGTAAGACGGAAATTTTCGTTCAATCGGTGTGAAAATATATAAATATATAGATAGGCATGTCCACAACTTTGGAATATTTGCTATATTCCAATTACCGTATAAACAAATCTCAAGAATGTATATCAACGTATTTTCTAGGTTTATTCCTCGTCTCTTACAAAGACATACATGTGCATTATTCAAAATGCAATATTAATTGCATTTCCAGCAGCACAAGGTGGTATTTCTAAGCACTCGCATATTGCCAGCAGTATCAAATTATGTGTGAGAGCCAAAATCAGCACTTTTGTATATGTAGTTATCGATCTACTTGCCGGTCCTAAGTGGCTTCGGAGTGTTCCAAACCATCTGGAAATCAGGTCTGACAGGAGGGTTTTCGTCCCAGTAAGCTTGCATACAAGAAATGACACAGTCCTCCCACTCCAAATATGCCATACCCGGACTTAAAGGGACTGGGGTCTTGTCCATTACGCGTTGTGTTTATCTCTGAAAATGAAGCGAGGAGGCATCGATGAATTCAATCATCAAGCATGATTACAGCTGTCACTTCGGAACCATAGATAATCAACTTGTTCATTAATTGGGCAATATGTACACTCTGAAATCCGCATTATCCCCAGAGGGCGAACACGACCTTCTTCGCACTAGTGTCGAATTTGTCCAAGGTCTTATGCCTTGCAATTTTCTCCCTCATAACATTTATATAATGCTTGCAACACGAGAAAGCAGTCGGTTTCATCGTCACGAGTCTCAGCTTGAGAGAAAAGAGTCTCATTACGCCGTCCATAGGCAGTTAAATGCCGAGAGACGGTCTGCGGTCATTAAGCGAACTCGTGGCACAATAAACAGCGTCTTTGGTTGCAAAACTCTATTATTTTAACTACCTTGACTCAAAAGTAGAAACTGTTTCTAATAGACCTCATTCATGGAAGACATCAGGGTCAATGTTTATAATTCGAGATGGGGACTAAAAATGGGACATAGGCTCTTGCTGATGCTAAATTTTTTAGCACAGTTGTCCGGCCGATTCAGGCCTTTGTTGACAATGAATCATATAATAAAAATGTAAAATTGAACACGAGTTAATCTATTTTAAATATTCGCTTATAGTTCACTCGCAGAGAAATACCCTTTAACCCTATCTGCCCTGGGCTTTTTGGGATCTGTCCAGGCCTTGGGGGCCGAAATGCCCCCCCCCTAATTATTTTTAATTAAGCTAGGGAGCTGAAGTTTATCACACTATACCCTTGGGTCAAGCTCTACCGGAAAATGTAAAAAAAATCCAAGATGGCCGCTTTGATGACGTCACAGTGACGTCATTTCAAAAACGGCTTTTTTTGGTCGATTTTTCGGTCAGATTTTCCGATGTTTTTTATTTATGCAATTTCTTCGGAAAAACTGCACGATAAATTAGCAAACATTAATGTGATGTGAAATAAAATAGTTTTTGCCCACTTTTCAGCGCGAAAAAGCAGAAATTTTGAAAAATATGACAAAAAACATCACTTTTCTGGTAAACCACGTGGCCGCCATCTTGAATTTACCCATGATCCTCTGCTCGGGGGGTTACGCAAATAGGCTCAAAATCACCCCAATATGATAAACTATAAAGTAACGGAGTTTCAGCTCTCCATTTTTTGTCGTTCCGGAGATAGCGCAGAAAGTTTCCAGGCCAGGTAGGGTTAAAATACCCCCACTCCCCACACAGGTAACACAAATGGATGTAAAATCCCTTGTAGACAGTCCTTTCAACCCTACCTGGCATGGGGGAGGGGGAGCGAAATGGCCCCCTTACTAAACTTTCTACGCTATCTTCGGAACGACAGAAAATGGAGAGCTGAAACTCCGTGACTTTATAATCTATCATGTTGGGGTCATTTTGAGCCTACTTGCATAACCCCCCGAGCAGAGGATCATGGGAAAATTCAAGATGGCGGCCACGTGGGATCCCAGAAAAGTGATGTTTGTGTAATATTTCTTCAAAATTTCTGCTTCAGAAAAGCAGGAAAAAACTACTTTATTTCACATCACATTAATATTTACTAATTTATCATGCAGTTTTTGCGGAGAAATGTTATAAATAAAAAAATCGGAAAATCTGACTGAAAAATCGACCAAAAATGCCGTTTTTGAAAATGACGTCACTGTGACGTCATCAAAGCGGCCATCCAGGATTTTTTTACATTTTCTGGTAGGGCTGGACCCAAGGGTATAGTGTGGTAAGCTTCAGCCCACTAGCTCAAGGGGTAATACAACTAATTGGGGGGGAGGGGGGGGGGGGCCATTTCAAACGCTTAGTGGACGTTTGCCTGAGTTACAATTTACTCCAGAAATCAGACTTGAGGGTAAGGGTGGCATGATGTCCAGTCGGCGTCACACAGGTCTGTTGAAAGGAAAAAACTAGGTTGTGTCTGTATATACACATCTTTTGTTGGATTGGGTTTTGGGTGCAAATAGTGTAATTTCAGCGTATTTCAATGTCTTATGAGTAGAATAATAGTTCACTTTCCATAAAATGTACTAACTGTTTTCCTTTTACAACATTTGCGATTGTTATTAGGTTTTTGGCCCACTTATTACTATTTATACCCAGATAACAGGTCGCCAAGCTGACCCGATCCGTTTGAATATCACTTGTTTTACATCTCTATGGTTCGAATGAATAATGCGATCAAAGCTTGACTGAGATACATACTCCGAAGATGACTTGGCCTTCAGCTGGATAAAGAATTATGTTCGGTGATTAGGATTTTATGTATGGAACATCATCATATCCTGCTGACACCATATTCTGTTTTTATTATTTGTATTTCATGCACGTTTGGAATTGATGCTGTTAAACGAAATACGTTTTTTCGATTATTGAAGCGGAAATTCTTTTAAGAACGACGGCTGGATATTGAATGTCGGATCTGAAGCTTGCTATCCTTATGATGTGTTCAGCAGATACGTCTCTGAGGTGACAGATGCAATCAATAATCATCCTGATAATTTGGATAATATATAGAATTCAAATATTCGTTGATAAACCATTCAATGGCAAGATAATAGCAGAATATATCGCACAAGATCGCTCGATAGGCTGAGAAAGTTTAGATGCGGTACTTTCTGATCTGACAAAGAAAACAGGAGTTGAACGACCACTGTGTAACGATCCGCTTCAACGCAAATGTGTTCTCCTCGGTTTCAAGTCATACAAATTTGCAAATAAGCAATCTTAGCATGTATTGTGATTAGTATCGATGGATAGCATAGCGTATACGGTTAATATTACTCCCTCGATGCAGACCCAGTATATATTACCTTATCTTGCTCTACACTATTTGCATCAAAACACTATTGTGTCACATCGCCACCAATTCTGATGTATAACATTATTTACCCAATCAAATAAATCTACGGAACTATGTCGGTCAAAGGGAGTCGCGTGCCGTCACTTTCGGATAAATGCTTTGTGTCAAGTCAAGCCAAACATTGTGTCGGTAGTCGTGCATTTGATGTAGCCGTCTGACCAAGTATCTTCCGAGGTCACGCTTATACAACCCCAAATTTCATTGGCTAAACATGTTGATTTAACAGTTACGTGTCAAAATGATATTTGACAGCAAAGAAGGCAGGGGTAGATACAGTAGCGTCTAGTAACCAGCGAACATAATGGGTGTCTTTATCAAAGTATGCAGTCACGTTGGCATAAATCACTGCTTCATCGCGGTTGTGAAGCTTGCGACTAAACCCAACCCACCTCAATCAACATGATTGCAGTCTCAAATTTCTGTAGGAAAATAGGTCATGTAAATCGTAACAATTGATTGTGAGAGATATAGAGGTCGCTGTCGAACTGACGTTGGAATCAAGTAGCGCATGTACATCGTTAGATGATTTAGCATGCGAAAACATGTTGAACTCGTCAATCCATAACAAGTTTTATTTAACAAAAATGATTTTCCAGGATCATTGTGAACTGTTCACTGCCTCCGTCATTATAGTTTCATATACACATGTATAGATATCTAAGAGATAATACTTTAGGAGTTATGGCAGTAGAGGAGATTTTCCAATCCCTGATGTTTGTGCTCGCGCTAATGAACATATTTTCTCTTCTATTTGTTAGCGAGGCGAAGGGAGTATTACCGCCGCATACATATTACATTACAACGGCTGCCGAATCGATTTTTTTCGGATAATTTTAGGAAATATAGCTTAAATATTTCCAAGGTATATCTCTCATCGGGAGACAAGCTCAGTCTTAAATCTACACTGTAACTGATGGATAGGCGTCCAGTAGTTCTTGCTGAAAATAAGACTGATCCTGCAGTGATTTTGAGATGAGAAAAAGAATACCACTGCAAGTCAAATATATAGTATCAATAATAATGTACACCAATAACTGAAATTGACGGTCATGGTAAGAATAGGCTTCAGCTCCTCAGAGAGCTTGTCGTGAGAGGCGACTAACTGTCCCGGGAGTTCAAGGCCCTACCCGTGTTTTACAGGTGTGGAAAGGAATAGGAACCTGAGATATACCTCGGAAATAGTTAAGCTACATTTCTTAAAATTACCCAGAAACTGTTTCACTGTACTTCAGTGCTGTATATTGTGTTTGGAATTAACTCAACTTAATTTGGAATTAATATAATTTCAGGCAGATTTTTGGGTCTGAGCATGCCAATAATTTGGGTACTTTTATGTATATTTGTATTCTCTACACCGCACATGCAACAGCTAACAATTCTAACAGGCTACGCCTCTTTAGATTCCGTCTCACCTGACCGATTCAGGAGATGTATATCCACTACACTGGATTAGGAACGGCCTCTATAGAATGGTCAGATATGCAAAAATAGGCCACGGTTCCTAATGAATATGAGAGGCTCACAGGTGCAATTATCTTCGACATGAATCTCATTTTTACGCTAAGATATGTTTAACTCAGTCTTCAAGTGAGATGCCATTATTGTTAAAACCACTTAGCCATATCGTTGCGCTTCTTTAACAGATCCCAGTGATAATCTTATTGTATTCTTGAGCTGTTTAGCTAAATGGTCTGAATATCTTGAAGCGATCTATTATTTATGGTGCTATGTGCAACCGCGTAGGAACACGGAGCCTTCAAACTATGTGTCGTGATTTTTTTCACACGGTATGGTTTAATTTCCGTTGAAGGACCGTCAGTCCACCGGTGTATATTCTGTTTCTTGCAGGTGCCATTCGTTTGAAGTACAATATGCTTGAGATTATAAAATGATGTTGATATATTATCACTTCGAGTTGTCATGTTTCTGATTTTTATTCTGAGTTTGATAATAGCAGGTGTCAGGTTCGACATTCAATATTCAGTCGCCGTCCATGAAAGAATTTTCGCCTCAATACTCGAACTACCTATTTCGTACGACAGTTACCATCTATTCCAAACGTGTATGAAAAACCTCCACACAAGATGGATTCCTACACGAGAGAAGCGGTCACTAGGGTGCATTGATGTCAGCAAAACTTGATTATGTCATTTACATACAACGCTAATCACGGACCATTATCTTTTATCGAAATGGATTTCCAATTCCCGGTATGTATCTCAGTCACGCATTGGCTGCGACTGTTCATCTGAATACCTAGAGCGTTAAATCGCTTTTTCTTCAATAGCGATTGGCAAACGATTAATCGGCAATCGATGGCGTCAACACGAAGAAAAATTGAAAAGAAATGATATTAGCGTTCATACAAACTTTGTTTTTTTAAAATTATTCTCCAAGTGAACGTTTTCCCGAGACGAACAAGAACATCGTGACGGGGTCTGATATAGGGGTCTGTTCAAGCGGATACAAATTACAGTTAGGCAAAATGGCGGCCATGTGGGATACCAGAAAAATTTAATATGTTTCTGTATTTTTTTTCTAGAAATATTCCCGCTTTATTTCACATCAGATTATTATCTACTAATTTTTCTTGTAGATTTAGAGAGGAAAACAAATAAATAGAAAATCGAAAAATCTGTTGGAAAAATCGACCAAAAATGCATTTTTGGAAAATGACGTCCCTTCGACATTTTCAAGGCGGTCACTTATATGAATTTAAGCAAAGTAATCGATACACGGATACATCCTGAAGCAAACGCATTGAAATGCTTTCAGTTCTTGCTTTTGATTTTTTTAGTAATTGTTTTTATCCTCTATGCTGCCCAATGTTGAAAGCAGCTGAAATGCGTAAACCCAGCACACATAGCGAGTTTGACCAGCTGACTATACCTGAAACAGAAAGTATGTGTTTCATTATGACATAGCTTGTATACTCTTCCTGCCTGTAATCTTGATCATATATGTCATGCATGTTAATGCACAACAAGTGTATCTGCGAGAGTATTTGGTAACTAATATATGTAACACTGTCCGTAAATCATACGCTTCAATCTTTTCTCTACAATTCCGCGATTGTGATGCGAAATTTCGAGTTGCCCATACCGGCTGTTTGAACATACAAATTCGACAATTATAGAGAAGAACAATGGTTTTACGAAAACACTGTAAAAATCGATGCACTTGGAAGATGGACATGAAAAGAAGCCATAGACAAATTTCGGATCAATAATTGAGTGAATCAGTATTATTGAGATCGATGTTTCAAACCAGAGTAATCGAACAAAGTAATGGAAATTACACAAATCATATTTTGAAAGTGGTGATATAGCCCATCCACAAGCTCATAGCTTGTTATCGTTCTTCGCTCATATACTCTACTAAGATTCTAATTTTGTAAATTGGGAGTATGCGGGGAAAATGAGTCCTGCAAGTCTGCCTCCTTGTAAGATAAAGACGATTTTTTGTTTTAATTCTACGGCGTTAAAGATATATTTCATGTTTTCTTAATGTCAGTATTCTCTCCCATGTGACTTCCTCTAGCCATAGTTGATTATTTTTCATTACTTGTCCCAGGAAGTAAACCATAATAACTGTCTTCGACATAACCAATTTCATTGTGTATTACAGCCGTCCGTGTGAAGAATTAATCATGTTAATATAGGTCATAGATCTACGCATCCATTGACTGACAATGGTATGGTATTATCAAGCTTTTATCTCATCTACAACTCTCATGCGCAAGATTTTTTTTTATTATAACTGTATGCAAATCTAAAGACGTCAGCAGTAAAATGATTTGGACAACATAACCCGTAAAGGCGTGATGGGGGGGGGCGTTTCTGGAATCAGATAAATCCAGCATTGTATTCCCCTCGTCATATTGCTATGGAAATTCTCCTCTGTAATGGATTTTCTTTCTGGTTTTCTCTGGTTTGCTGCCAAAAAAAAGCTCCGAATAAGGAAAATATTTACCCTAATATAATTGAGAACAAAATACGATAGGGTCTATTGCGAAATAATACGAAGCCATGTAACGTGAGCATTGTGGTGAAAGGTACGTCGGCGACTTGTAACCCTATAGCTCGTGTTATGTAATGCCTTTATTCTACACCCACATGCATTTGAACGATGATAGCATCATACAAAGCAATAATTATAGGCGCCGAAAAACCTAATCGGTGATAAATGTTTACAAACCCTCACCCAGAAATGTTGGCTAGTCGACTGGCAACGCATGAAATTCACAATAATTCATTTTTCACGTGCAAGACTCCATCAATACACTTCACTGATAGTCTGATCCTCATGTGTACTCTTCATTTTGGACTAACCAAGGTTGAACAAACGCATTTCCTGGTAGGTGACCATTTTATGCGTTTTTCTTACCAGGTCCACTGCCTCTAGGAACAGTCAGCATGTAATTGGAATTCTGAGTCCAAAGTCTCAGCCTGCAAACACTCTTTTCATTACATACTCGTTGTGCAGCAATCTAGTTTGATATTAGTCAATCAGGCCGCAAAGCGCCAAGTACTCGGGATGCGGGTTTCCACGGTCACTGAGGTAGAAAATTGGCCATGATGGTTATCGGTCATCCTAACATGTACTAGTCATCAGGTCGGCCAGACCTTCTCCCTACTGTGCTTTTGTCGACTAATATCCAGCGCAAATCAATCGCTTGAATACACAGCCAGAAGCAATGCTCCATTCCAATCCATAAGCCACGAGGTATTAATTGTGTTAATGAGAATTGTTCCCACTGCGGAAGCTTAAAAGTAAAACAGACCCGATTATTCTCCAAATAGAAATAGAAAATAGCTTGATTCCATACATAAAATTAGTTTAGTCAGTTCTGTTTAACATGCTTGCCACCTGATTACCAATGGCTGATGATTAATTCAAAGAATTAGGGTCCTGATTTTGGCGTCCGATTTTATCTGAAAAGGGCGACTACGCTGTCCCTGAGTATTAGGGTAGGATTGTAATTTCACGAAGGCAGAAAACCAACAGGAGTTTGGAGAGAAAAGCTGCAAGTATGAGATTGGTAAATGAGTATTCTCTCTGAGTGCCATCATCTTGTCACAGTGTCCCTGTCATTACTACTTTCAGAGTGTGAAATCGAAGTTTTCGTGTATATGTTCTGATTGCTTTCGGCTATAGTTTCCTCCAACGTTGAATCCCTTCTAGCCGCGAAGCGAATCATCGTTACAAACAGAATCCGTCTGCTAATTCCTTTGACAAGTTAAGACTTCAAGAACTGCAATTTATACATATAGATGCTCTAAAACAATGGTATCATCTTACACGAAAGAAGGACTCCTCTACAAACGCAAGCATTCTCCAAAACGCAACAACTGGCGACCTGAAACCACGTTAACATGAGTCGCGTCAATTCGAGTGTTGACTTTGGAGTCAGTATTTGAGCTGTGATACACTCCCCTAAAACTTTATAACAGATATATTGTCAGATAACCCATTCAGCTTACATTTTACAACTGATTATGAATTCAAATTTTGAAATACTTGGGTTCGACTAAATTGTAGTAAGGCAGCCGTCGCACAAAATACAGTTTTATTTTTAAAAAATGTGTACAGTCAGATCAGATTGCATATGGCAAATATGTGGTACTTTCTACCAATTGTAAACAGAAATATTGTTCACTCAGTGTTCGTGTAAGCAAGGTGCATTTATAAAAAAACAGGTACATTTATAAAAAAAAATAATCTGTCGTGTACACAATCAATACATTTTAACATTGCACATAATATAAAATGTACAAGTGAACACATAAGAGATAACCATTGACTGCAAACAGAACAAGAGCCAAACTTGACTTCAATATTTGCCCGCACAAAACACCGTCTCTCTTTATCGTCTCTTCACACGCTAAAAGTCGATTTTTAATAATTTCCTGATTTCGGGGCCATAGCAACCTTGATCCTTGACCTAATGTTTGGTACATGACACATCGTCTCCCCTTTAATAATAATGTATCTACGGACGACATTATTACTAGAGACATTTTAGCTTGAATATTTTGCATTCAACTCTCCATCCTTGAGGCCATAGCTACACAAATATCATCAGATAATCCTGGAGGTAGAACATTTTTGCAGGATGTCGTCCTAAAGAATAAATAAACACACTTTACGTCAGTACAAAATACAGTGATCTCATCTTTGCTACTTAACCATTTTTTTTTATGAATCGGCTCCTGAACCACCAACATCACCCCAAACATGCTAAAAGTGTTGTATATATATACAGTGGTCCCGGGTGTTGGCACACACGGAACCGGCCGGAGTATTCGCATCATTCATAGATATACAATCAAGTATTCCTGGTGTTACGGCTAATGCATTTTAAGTATGTCGTTTGTATGTAATCCAGTAGGAATTCGTTATTTTGAAATGTGTGCGGATTCCAAATTGATCTAAATTCTAAGAATCGCAGTAAAAGCATCACATCCAACATTCATGAGTAAGTCTTTTTTTCTCTCCTACTTCACCGAAATACTTCGTCCACACAATAATAATAGAAGCAGAATTCAAACATCAGTAAAATGACTGATAAATCTTACTTGAGTGTTGGTGTTCAAATCAAGTAAATTTAAGTCAAAGTCAACTTCAAAAACCTCTGCAAGAGGATGTCAGTTCATCGATGCACAAGTTTTTCCATAAATGCAAAGCTGAATTGTTTGAAATGGTAGGTAACAAGTGAGGCAATTTTCGGCTCTAAAAATAGAGGCGGATATCATATGAAATTGAGAATTCTTGAAGACTGTGCTGATCGTTGCTGGAGTTAACATTAAATCAGATAGAACAAACACTGGAAAGGGGTTGGCACCCGGTCAGACACGGCAATTTAAAACGTCACGAAATATTTCAACCTGTAAAAGAAGGAAGAGGGGGTCGGGAGTACTCCCCCGGACTAATTTTGACCAATTTCAAGGCACTTATACCATAATTATTGGGTTGGACTATGTCGTCCGTGGCCCCCGCTTTTTGAACATTGATAGGGCGGGGTCTCTGTCCCTATCCCCGTGTCCGCCGCCTCTTAACTACAACAATCAGTACCTTGTCTTACAAGTTTCGTTAGTTTAAAATCCCGCTTGAGCATTCAGCTGGCAAAAAGGCTCCCTCAACATAATCGACGGACATATTCAAACGCTGATAAGCACGGCAGCATGTAGTAAGAACGAATTCAGAGAAAGTCGCTTATTGTATATTTATGCTATACTGAAGATGGATATCTATAACAGTTGTGATAAGTTTCTTTAGAGAAGATGCTTTTATTGTAAACTCGAAATAGGTTTGCCGTGAATTAAATCATTGAAGGCACGAATTCGACAGACCTTCAAATGGTTTGAACGATTCTCCGTAACTTCTGGTGCTTAAGCACGCCGTCATTACCCCAATGGGCAGATACGATACCAAATCCAATTTAGGAGGATTTAGAATAATTTTCATATTTATTTCCCTTTCTCTCGAAATGCCATAACCGGAATTTCTAAAGACTTGCCTCTCCAACGACTAGATTAGTATTTTCAAAATACCACATTCATCGACTAAATTGTTCTTTATTGTTCTCGTATATCATCGAAATACCTCATCCACACAATAATAATAACACCAGAATCCAAAATGGCATAACATGTATAAATGTAAGTATAAGTTAGTTTCTTGCAAGAGAGATACCTTTAAGACATCTGACAGACAACTATTCACACCGAAAATATTATTCAACAAACAGGCTCATGGAAGGTACATGTTTGAGCCTATATTAGCTGAAGGATGAAAATCTTTCGCAACCGTTCAAGGGAACAAAATATAGCAGGTACCCTGGTATTTCCACGACATTTATATGTTATATATCTTCATTTCCGGCAAATACATTTTGGTTTACGAACGAAATCACAATGAAATCCTCCGACAGTTAAATTTAACATTATTTTCTAATATCACAAGAAAGTTTGTTTTAACATATTCCGTCAATAATTAGAAAATAAATGATAGACGATCCCTCTAATGAACTTGCCCATACAAGTATATACAGGTAAGTTTGTCTGTGTTATACCCCTATTCAAGCGGTGCAGGATACGACCTTCCGGACATAGCTAACCATTATTAGCGACCAGTATTAAATAATCAATCACAGAATCGCCTTTGTCATGCGTGGATAGACATGTTCAATAGAGTTGCATCTGAATATATCCCTAATTTGGTTAACTGTAAATGGCATTAATTACAACGCTGGGTATGAACGCTTTGCGTGGACTAGTTCAAAAGGAACGATCGCTTGATGAAAATGCCACAATAGCTTCAACTTTCGGACTATTCTTCGGTGCTCCTGCTTGTTATCAGCTGATGTATGTATACCGCGCAGTTGCTATTCTTGATTGAAGACGAGCAGTTGATTGTAATCGAAAAAAATAAAATGTCCTAGAAATAATTGTGTTTTAATGTAACGCAAAGAGAGAACATATGTGCACAATATGTGAAAATTCCAGCTCAATTGCGTTATGGTTATAGTTATGACAAGAAATTGAAGCATGTGCTATTTCGTGAAAATATTTCGTGACAAAATAATATAGTCCAGACACACATTTAGACACGAAGGACCCCTTGTAGTGAGGTGGCTTAGTGAAATTATATTTACGTAAGTGACAAAAGCGTGGCTTTTTCACCAAAGGGTCCCCTAGGGTCACTACCGTGAAAAACTGTGGCTGCAAAAAAAATCACAAGTGTGACGTCACAGTGTTGTGTTTTTGACGTTTGCACTTTAAATGTATGCTAAAATACAGAATATCGTCAAAGTAAGGTTCCTGAACTAAATCATCACGACTTTTCCAACTATAAATAGCTGTGTACTCAAATGTAATTAAGAGTTCAAAATAGTAACATTTTTCAGACTGTATGGTGAAAAAGAGGAAAGCCATAAGGGCATTCACGGCGTACACACCGCGACATGTAACAGCTCATTTTGACCATCATATGCCCATCATAATCAAAGTTGGTCAGGATGGCCGAGTGGTCTAAGGCGCCATACTTAAATGCTGGTCCACATATGTGGGACTTGGGTTCCAATCCTACTTCTGACACACACCTTTTTCGTTATGCTTCGCCATGTTGTAAAACCATTGTACAAATATAGCACTATCATTATGACCACGATAACCAGCGTTGGGCAGGATGGCCGAGTGATCTAAGGCGACAGTCTCAAGATCTATGAAATTGTCTCCTCCGGGGTATGGCTATACTGGTCTGCACAGGCGGGCGTGGGTTCGAATCCCACTCCTGATTCGCACCCTTTTACTGGTCACACGGAGTCATATAAATGAGAATGTTGTTGTTGTTGCGATAGTGTAGTCTCTCAATTTCGGGTAAATAAAAGTCAAGGGGAGTAATCCAGCTTAGTAGTACAGAAAGCAGAAACTATCAGGGTTAATTTTTAGAGAAATTTTCTGGAAATAGTTCACTTGGGTAGAGTTACCGGTACAGCGTATCCGGAAGTGACGTCACAGAGGTCATATGCATTTTTTTTATGTCAACTTGGGGTCGCGGTGGAGCAACGTCGCAACGTCTATGTTAACAACTAAATGCTTTAGCTTAACGCCATAACGCCCTAGCATAACGCCTTGACGCCGCGATGTAGACAGATGAGAGAACAACAACAACAACAAGGATGAAAGGTCAATTATGTTATTAGGCCCTCCAGTACACCGTACACATGCAGGGGGAGCCGCGTTGAGTATGTTTACAATTCAAGTAGGCTCTTGTCCAATTAGAAGCCGTCGTTTGAGAAAGTTTAATCTTCCGCCAGAATCGCTTTTGGCCTAAGCGTCGTCTGGCAGGCCAAGGTACTGTAACGGAAGCATGACCTGAAACACTTGTTTGCACATTTGGGGTGTAGTAAGTAAAGTGGTCATTATTGAGGTCCTCAGGGATATATTTGAGAGATTGAGGTTCTATATCTTATCCAAAGATGAAGTGTAGGGTATCATCTTGAAGCTCTCGTGGTGTAGATCATGATTTGAGTGATTTTCATGTCATCTGCAACGTCATTGGTGATGTCATCAGCACGAGTGGTAGCAAAATTTTGATTAGTCGACCAATACATATGGACTGATAATCCTCTATGTACAGACACCACCACCACACACCACCACCACCAGGCGTTGGCGCCCGTCTTCGCCCGGTGGTGGTGGTAGCTCCCGTAGGGCAGAGCTCTTGGTTCGGAGCTCTTGGAGTCTGAGCTTGGAGCTCTTGGAGCGCAGAGCTCAGAAATGACGTCGTCCTACGCATGCGCACGCCCCTGTCCCCTATAGCCCGTAGGGCAAAGGGTACACCAGGGTAGCTGACTGCAGAGATAATCTAGGCAGTACGTTGTTTAAAGATTTCACAGTTTCTGCCTGAATGTTTACATGTACTGATACACTGTACGTAAGCTGAGTGTGTGGTGAATAAGGGATCGTTTATATTATTCGTTTTTTCTTCAGTCGCGATTTTTCTTCAATTTTCTCGATTGAAGAACGATCATTCGTGAATCAGTCGCGAGGATATCGAGAAAAAAAATGAGAAAAAACGATTGAACTTTTTCTGAAAAAAACCATTCTCTCGCGATATCGTTTTTGAATAGTTTACCCATGCGCGATCCGTTCTTGATCGCGAATCTTCAATCGCGAGGGAATCGTTTTTTTCAAGGTGCGAGAGAATCGTGAGGCGGAGTGATATCTGACACATAGGCCGTGTTGCCGACGTACGCCGCTCTATCCGCGAACTGGGAACTACATTTAATGCTGGTTGCGGATTTGTCGATGGAAAACCTATATTACTATACTATACTGTATAAATGCGTAAGATAACCGGATAATATATATGATTCGCGATCTATAGTCTCCTACAAGCCGAGGTAGGGCGTATGCTGGAAATATCTATACACATACCTGTACCATGCTTCCTGTGACGTCCGCGCTCAGATTTACTCTGGCGAAGCGTAAATGACAAAATTACATGTTTATTTAATAATCGTGTGAGTCGACAATGTATTAATGTTCAGTCATTCCCTTCATACTTCCGATAATATATATTGGTATAAACAATACAGGATGATAGTCGCAATATCTTGTTTTTGTAAATACCGTGTATAGGTCATAAGTTGATTTGAGTTCGTCGTTGATTGCATTATCAGAATGATTACGGCACAGACTTGATAGAGGTGTGAATGGGCGCATGGCGGATAACCCAGAACAGCTTAGCCCTCCAGCCGAGAATTTCTAGGTTAATTAAGGTGAAAATAGTGTAATTAAATATGTATATTTTGTTATAGTAAAACATACATTAGGAAAGGGTATCCATTCATGTTTTGGTACAGTTTTTAAACTATTGAGATGTGAATAAGTTTAGAAAATCACCATCAAGTTAATTTTATTTATTATAAGAATATTCGAGGCAGTGATTTCATATTTATATCAAATACATATCACAATGGTGATTGAATCGCATATAACGGTTGGATTCGCATATGTACACTACTTTTTATTTTAATTTTACATTTTGATAAATGAACTATGAATGATTCCAAAGGGAAGCTCAAGCCAGAAACCTGAATATTATATAATTTCATCCCTTACTGGATTAACCAAAAAAAAATCTCGTCCGAGTACGATCATCGGTTAAAGATTTCGGGTTTTTTTCTTCGCAAAACTAAAGATTTAAATGTGGGATTTGAAAATCTGTCGGACATAGAAAGACTTTTTATATTCATATTTTATATTAATGTAGTCATTTCACATATAGTATCATACTCGGTGAGGGGCGTTGTTTGATTCTTCAGCAACCAAGTCACGTGTCCTGAATTATACAGGGCTTTTGAAACACATCTTCGCATGGTCAAGGTTTCCTTTTTAGCCAAAGGCGAGACATTGATCATCTTGCTAAGCAAACCGCGTTCAGCTCACTTTCAGTGTTTTCCATACTGCAATTACCAGGCTTGTGGGATATTTGATGGTGAATGAATACGTGTATTTTCATCAAATTGTGAAAAATAATCAATATCATTATTTATATATATATATATTCTATATATATTTACCCTTTGTATTTATTAATTCTCACAATTTATTGAAAATATACGTCTTCATCTACCATCAAATATCCCACAAGCCAGGCAACTGTGGGGTTTTGCACTTATAGACTCCCACTTAGGGAGCCACACAACAAAACTCCCACCCAGAGAGCTCCAGAAAAGATTAATTCACACAACCAAACAAACAAGCAAAACAATAATAACAGTTGTGAAAAGTTTTACAAATAGCCCGAATAATATATTAATAATTAAGTGCTTTCGAAGACTCAAAAGCCCCGTATGACAATGTTATATTCAATACAGCGCCATCTATCTACGCAAGGAAAATGGTGATCGTAGGACAAAAAACCACGCGAACAGCGAAAATCTGACGAATCAACTCAAAATTTCAGCACGCACAGATGCCAAAAACGTTCACGAAAAATACTACACAAGAAATCTGGAATAATACCAGCTTTAAAACACAGAAATACTCAAAATAATACACGAAATTGCAAGTGCAAATGACTCAATCTGACCATATCCGGGCCTGTGTCCCGTACAAAATATATGTAAATATGAAGTTATAATTATAAGCATAACCATTATTCCTATGTATATATATATATTTTTTTCTTCAATTTCTTTCAATATCCCCATCGTATCTATATAACCGCCAACTGAACTGAAACACGCTATAGTTTTACACAAGGCAAAGAAGAATGGAAAAGGAAGAAGTAAAAATGATCGAACTTTATATAGTCTGACTGAATTATGATATAGCAACTCAAACGTGTATGCGAGTCAGTCAGGCTGAACCTTGCCGTACTACTTTCGGCTATAATCCTCAATCGTGTTTTTTTCAATCGCTTATATTTTCTCGATTAAAAAACGATTGAATCGCGATATCGCTTTTTATTCGCGAGAATTTTCTCGATTGAAAAACGATTGCCAACGGAAAAAACCCATTCGAACAGCGATCGCGAATGAATCGTTTATTTTGAAGAAAAAAAACACATTCCCTCGCGCCTTGGAAAATCGCGACTTCGAGAAAATTTGACAAAATGAACGATTTATTCGCGAACGATAATTGGAAACGGTGCCTAAAACATTATTTAGTCATTAAAAGGTCATGACAGCTGATAGAGTGAAGTAATTGAGTGTGATGTATTAATATCACAAAATATAAGAGATAGATAGCTGATAAAGTGAAGTAATTGAGTGTGATGTATTAAAATCACAAAATATAAGAGATAGATAGCTGTTTATTGTATCGCGGTAAAAAAAAATGTGTTAAACTGATGAAAATGTCCAACAATAATTCCCAATTTTGTGGCCATTTTAAACTCATCAAAGCTGGCCTCTCTGTAATATTGGCACGGTACATTTATTGAACATCAGTACCTTTCATGTAAAAGTGTTGACCATATGAAATAAAAATGCTTACAAAGGGTAGGCCGTTGGTTTAGGTCAACACATTTTACACCCCCCCCCCTGCGCCCATTTCAAATTACAACATAAAACCCACCCCATGCAGAGTTCAGCTTGCAGCCATAGATTTTCTGGGTCCTGGAACAATCACAAATCAACATGCAAAAGATAATGCTTTTGTCACAAATGTAAATAACTTCCGATTTTTTTCACGGTATGCCACTCGACTATTGGACCAAAACACCATTTAACCTGGTGGGTGATGTGGGGTGGCATATCTCCCGGTCTGAAAAATCTTTTACAACACGGAATAGCTCATGCTGCGGATTTCAATTTCCTATCACAACTATAATCATAACGCAATCAAACTAGAACTTTGACATATTGTGTTCATACGTTTAGGACATTTTATTTTTTCGATTTCAACCGTACCACGTATATGCCAAATGCCGCATTATCGTATCACCTCCTTTAGACAGAATGGTGCTAATAAATTATCCCTTTAATTCGCTTGAATTCTCGTGATTGTGACATAGAAATGTATATTTATACCGCCTATTCCATTTTTCCTTTTCGAAAATGTATAAACAGGACAGAATCACGGTCCGAGAAATCTTACGCAATAATCATATTATGAGCTGAAATGTGATTTCTTTACGCCTTGTATCCCTAAATGTCGGATCAGTAAAAACACCGAGGAACTTTTCCCTTTCAACTGGTCCGTGTCATCAATAAAATAACAGGGCCTCAATGGAAACTGACAGGAGTTTTCCAATTAACCTCGGATGCTACTCAATGGTATTATGAGGTCAATACACGCAATTCATCCATAGACGTTTCCATCACCCGGGCGGCGTCCCAGTATTGGAATTTCCTCGTTCATTCCGAATATCCTACGATACATAATTCTTATAAGGTTTTGTGAAACTCTCCAACCGCAAAATCCACGCTGCAAGACCGTCGGCATCATATGTTTCACAGCTAAATGTTTGATACGGAGAAATATTATCATGATAACACCTTGCTGGAATGAATAATTATGTATTAACTGCAGCTGCTGGATCCAAACTACCCTTCGCATACGTGTGCTGGTGTTACAAAGTGCAACATAATCTGTTATGATTCTATTAAATATTCGATTGCTTGATCGAAACTCTGATAGACTTCAAACTTCACCTCTGGACCGATGATGTTGAAACTTCACATTGCGATTAGGTTCAATGAGATGTAATGCATATCCCCCAATGAAATCGATTGGTCAAAAGCCCGGGTGATCATCTTGGATTTATGCCAAAGCTTTCAAAGATCTACTCCCGGGGAACTATTGAACCGGTCTGAAATGGCGTTCAAAGGAAACAATGGCCTAGTCTGTGTTTTTATAGACGCTCCCAAATGGTGAAAATAAACAAGTCCGAAATTTCATTTTATTGTTACTTTCCATCAGACTCAGGTCGTGGAGTATAGATATGCTGTCTGACCATGAGTGCGTGTTCCATTAATTCGTTTTATCACAATAACTTAGAAAGCATACGGTCAATCTACTCTAATTTTTTACTGAATATATACAGAGAAAATAGTTCTCAAGCTATTTATATTGAGGTCAATAGATCAAAGGTCAAGGCCCGAGACTGAATCAAAATTAGCCGTTCTATATCTTGTGTTCTGATTCAGCAAACATCCCGAAACTTTACAGGTATGTTATCCGTGTGATCTTCAAGAGAACTGTTTACTGTAAAGGCCAAAGGTCAAAGTCAAATCTAGGTAATACTCGCCAAACCGCAAAATTTTACAGATTTTTTTGGCGATATAATGCCAGAGAAGCCAGTTATTATCGCCCACCTGGACCCCATTCAGGGATATATAATCAATGGCTCTGTGTGTGCTCCACAAATTCTTGGAAGCATGATATCTCCAAAACAGTCCAGTTCAATTTTTCACAGAAAATATAATGGAGAAATAGCCGTCACACTATTGATATCAAGGCCAATAAGTTAAAGGTCAGGGTCACATCAGCACAAAGCTTGATTTAACATAGTGTCTTGAATACATCTGAAAGTTAAGATTCACCAAACATTCCCAAGCTTTACTGGATTGCTATCCATGTAATTCCAATTTACCTATTTATTTTTAGATCGAAGTTCGAGGTCAGAGCCAAGGCCTGGAATCCGTCATTGCTTTGAAGTACTTACCTGAAGCCTTTGCATCGTAGAGAGCATAGTCGAGTGAGTGAGTGAGTGAGTGAGTGAATAGGGCTTAACGTCGCTTTCAACATTTTTCTACCTATATCACAACGGGGAAGGGAAGGGAGGGGAGGAGAGGGGGATGGGCAGGGGAACCTACTTGTAACAGAGTAGATCTAATGCTGCCAGTTTATAGTGCTGTCCCACTGAAATATCATGCCGTAGACATACATGACACCCCATCAGTCACATTATACTGACACCGAGCGAACCAGTCCTTGCTCTATCTTCTTCATGCTGAGCGTAAACGAGGAAGTACCAAGTTTTAGTTTTCAAGTCTTTGGTATGATCCAACCTGGGATTGAACCCAGTACCTACCGCATGGTCGCGAGGATATCGAGAAAAAAAATGAGAAAAAACGATTGAACTTTTTCTGAAAAAAAACATTCTCTCGCGATATCGTTTTTTAATAGTTTACCCATGCGCGATCCGTTCTTGATCGCGAATCTTCAATCGCGAGGGAATCGTTTTTTTCAAGGTGCGAGAGAATCGTGAGGCGGAGTGATATCTGACACATAGGCCGTGTTGCCGACGTACGCCGCTCTATCCGCGAACTGGGAACTACATTTAATGCTGGTTGCGGATTTGTCGATGGAAAACCTATATTACTATACTATACTGTATAAATGCGTAAGATAACCGGATAATATATATGATTCGCGATCTATAGTCTCCTACAAGCCGAAGTAGGGCGTATGCTGGAAATATCTATACACATACCTGTACCATGCTTCCTGTGACGTCCGCGCTCAGATTTACTCTGGCGAAGCGTAAATGACAAAATTACATGTTTATTTAATAATCGTGTGAGTCGACAATGTATTAATGTTCAGTCATTCCCTTCATACTTCCGATAATTTTCTCATATATTGGTATAAACAATACAGGATGATAGTCACAATATCTTGTTTTTGTAAATACCGTGTATAGGTCATAAGTTGATTTGAGTTCGTCGTTGATTGCATTATCAGAATGATTACGGCACAGACTTGATAGAGGTGTGAATGGGCGCATGGCGGATAACCCAGAACAGCTTAGCCCTCCAGCCGAGAATTTCTAGGTTAATTAAGGTGAAAAATAGTGTAATTAAATATGTATATTTTGTTATAGTAAAACATACATTAGGAAAGGGTATCCATTCATGTTTTGGTACAGTTTTTAAACTATTGAGATGTGAATAAGTTTAGAAAATCACCATCAAGTTAATTTTATTTATTATAAGAATATTCGCGGCAGTGATTTCATATTTATATCAAATACATATCACAATGGTGATTGAATCGCATATAACGGTTGGATTCGCATATGTACACTACTTTTTATTTTAATTTTACATTTTGATAAATGAACTATGAATGATTCCAAAGGGAAGCTCAAGCCAGAAACCTGAATATTATATAATTTCATCCCTTACTGGATTAACCAAAAAAAAATCTCGTCCGAGTACGATCATCGGTTAAAGATTTCGGGGTTTTTTCTTCGCAAAACTAAAGATTTAAATGTGGGATTTGAAAATCTGTCGGACATAGAAAGACTTTTTATATTCATATTTTATATTAATGTAGTCATTTCACATATAGTATCATACTCGGTGAGGGGCGTTGTTTGATTCTTCAGCAACCAAGTCACGTGTCCTGAATTATACAGGGCTTTTGAAACACATCTTCGCATGGTCAAGGTTTCCTTTTTAGCCAAAGGCGAGACATTGATCATCTTGCTAAGCAAACCGCGTTCAGCTCACTTTCAGTGTTTTCCATACTGCAATTACCAGGCTTGTGGGATATTTGATGGTGAATGAATACGTGTATTTTCATCAAATTGTGAAAAATAATCAATATCATTATTTATATATATATATATTCTATATATATTTACCCTTTGTATTTATTAATTCTCACAATTTATTGAAAATATACGTCTTCATCTACCATCAAATATCCCACAAGCCAGGCAACTGTGGGGTTTTGCACTTATAGACTCCCACTTAGGGAGCCACACAACAAAACTCCCACCCAGAGAGCTCCAGAAAAGATTAATTCACACAACCAAACAAACAAGCAAAACAATAATAACAGTTGTGAAAAGTTTTACAAATAGCCCGAATAATATATTAATAATTAAGTGCTTTCGAAGACTCAAAAGCCCCGTATGACAATGTTATATTCAATACAGCGCCATCTATCTACACAAGGAAAATGGTGATCGTAGGACAAAAAACCACGCGAACAGCGAAAATCTGACGAATCAACTCAAAATTTCAGCACGCACAGATGCCAAAAACGTTCACGAAAAATACTACACAAGAAATCTGGAATAATACCAGCTTTAAAACACAGAAATACTCAAAATAATACACGAAATTGCAAGTGCAAATGACTCAATCTGACCATATCCGGGCCTGTGTCCCGTACAAAATATATGTAAATATGAAGTTATAATTATAAGCATAACCATTATTCCTATGTATATATATATATTTTTTTCTTCAATTTCTTTCAATATCCCCATCGTATCTATATAACCGCCAACTGAACTGAAACACGCTATAGTTTTACACAAGGCAAAGAAGAATGGAAAAGGAAGAAGTAAAAATGATCGAACTTTATATAGTCTGACTGAATTATGATATAGCAACTCAAACGTGTATGCGAGTCAGTCAGGCTGAACCTTGCCGTACTACTTTCGGCTATAATCCTCAATCGTGTTTTTTTCAATCGCTTATATTTTCTCGATTAAAAAACGATTGAATCGCGATATCGCTTTTTATTCGCGAGAATTTTCTCGATTGAAAAACGATTGCCAACGGAAAAAACCCATTCGAACAGCGATCGCGAATGAATCGTTTATTTTGAAGAAAAAAAACACATTCCCTCGCGCCTTGGAAAATCGCGACTTCGAGAAAATTTGACAAAATGAACGATTTATTCGCGAACGATAATTGGAAACGGTGCCTAAAACATTATTTAGTCATTAAAAGGTCATGACAGCTGATAGAGTGAAGTAATTGAGTGTGATGTATTAATATCACAAAATATAAGAGATAGATAGCTGATAAAGTGAAGTAATTGAGTGTGATGTATTAAAATCACAAAATATAAGAGATAGATAGCTGTTTATTGTATCGCGGTAAAAAAATGTGTTAAACTGATGAAAATGTCCAACAATAATTCCCAATTTTGTGGCCATTTTAAACTCATCAAAGCTGGCCTCTCTGTAATATTGGCACGGTACATTTATTGAACATCAGTACCTTTCATGTAAAAGTGTTGACCATATGAAATAAAAATGCTTACAAAGGGTAGGCCGTTGGTTTAGGTCAACACATTTTACACCCCCCCCCCTGCGCCCATTTCAAATTACAACATAAAACCCACCCCATGCAGAGTTCAGCTTGCAGCCATAGATTTTCTGGGTCCTGGAACAATCACAAATCAACATGCAAAAGATAATGCTTTTGTCACAAATGTAAATAACTTCCGATTTTTTTCACGGTATGCCACTCGACTATTGGACCAAAACACCATTTAACCTGGTGGGTGATGTGGGGTGGCATATCTCCCGGTCTGAAAAATCTTTTACAACACGGAATAGCTCATGCTGCGGATTTCAATTTCCTATCACAACTATAATCATAACGCAATCAAACTAGAACTTTGACATATTGTGTTCATACGTTTAGGACATTTTATTTTTTCGATTTCAACCGTACCACGTATATGCCAAATGCCGCATTATCGTATCACCTCCTTTAGACAGAATGGTGCTAATAAATTATCCCTTTAATTCGCTTGAATTCTCGTGATTGTGACATAGAAATGTATATTTATACCGCCTATTCCATTTTTCCTTTTCGAAAATGTATAAACAGGACAGAATCACGGTCCGAGAAATCTTACGCAATAATCATATTATGAGCTGAAATGTGATTTCTTTACGCCTTGTATCCCTAAATGTCGGATCAGTAAAAACACCGAGGAACTTTTCCCTTTCAACTGGTCCGTGTCATCAATAAAATAACAGGGCCTCAATGGAAACTGACAGGAGTTTTCCAATTAACCTCGGATGCTACTCAATGGTATTATGAGGTCAATACACGCAATTCATCCATAGACGTTTCCATCACCCGGGCGGCGTCCCAGTATTGGAATTTCCTCGTTCATTCCGAATATCCTACGATACATAATTCTTATAAGGTTTTGTGAAACTCTCCAACCGCAAAATCCACGCTGCAAGACCGTCGGCATCATATGTTTCACAGCTAAATGTTTGATACGGAGAAATATTATCATGATAACACCTTGCTGGAATGAATAATTATGTATTAACTGCAGCTGCTGGATCCAAACTACCCTTCGCATACGTGTGCTGGTGTTACAAAGTGCAACATAATCTGTTATGATTCTATTAAATATTCGATTGCTTGATCGAAAATCTGATAGACTTCAAACTTCACCTCTGGACCGATGATGTTGAAACTTCACATTGCGATTAGGTTCAATGAGATGTAATGCATATCCCCCAATGAAATCGATTGGTCAAAAGCCCGGGTGATCATCTTGGATTTATGCCAAAGCTTTCAAAGATCTACTCCCGGGGAACTATTGAACCGGTCTGAAATGGCGTTCAAAGGAAACAATGGCCTAGTCTGTGTTTTTATAGACGCTCCCAAATGGTGAAAATAAACAAGTCCGAAATTTCATTTTATTGTTACTTTCCATCAGACTCAGGTCGTGGAGTATAGATATGCTGTCTGACCATGGGTGCGTGTTCCATTAATTCGTTTTATCACAATAACTTAGAAAGCATACGGTCAATCTACTCTAATTTTTTACTGAATATATACAGAGAAAATAGTTCTCAAGCTATTTATATTGAGGTCAATAGATCAAAGGTCAAGGCCCGAGACTGAATCAAAATTAGCCGTTCTATATCTTGTGTTCTGATTCAGCAAACATCCCGAAACTTTACAGGTATGTTATCCGTGTGATCTTCAAGAGAACTGTTTACTGTAAAGGCCAAAGGTCAAAGTCAAATCTAGGTAATACTCGCCAAACCGCAAAATTTTACAGATTTTTTTGGCGATATAATGCCAAAGAAGCCAGTTATTATCGCCCACCTGGACCCCATTCAGGGATATATAATCAATGGCTCTGTGTGTGCTCCACAAATTCTTGGAAGCATGATATCTCCAAAACAGTCAAGTTCAATTTTTCACAGAAAATATAATGGAGAAATAGCCGTCACACTATTGATATCAAGGCCAATAAGTTAAAGGTCAGGGTCACATCAGCACAAAGCTTGATTTAACATAGTGTCTTGAATACATCTGAAAGTTAAGATTCACCAAACATTCCCAAGCTTTACTGGATTGCTATCCATGTAATTCCAATTTACCTATTTATTTTTAGATCGAAGTTCGAGGTCAGAGCCAAGGCCTGGAATCCGTCATTGCTTTGAAGTACTTACCTGAAGCCTTTGCATCGTAGAGAGCATAGTCGAGTGAGTGAGTGAGTGAGTGAGTGAATAGGGCTTAACGTCGCTTTCAACATTTTTCTACCTATATCACAACGGGGAAGGGAAGGGAGGGGAGGAGAGGGGGATGGGCAGGGGAACCTACTTGTAACAGAGTAGATCTAATGCTGCCAGTTTATAGTGCTGTCCCACTGAAATATCATGCCGTAGACATACATGACACCCCATCAGTCACATTATACTGACACCGAGCGAACCAGTCCTTGCTCTATCTTCTTCATGCTGAGCGTAAACGAGGAAGTACCAAGTTTTAGTTTTCAAGTCTTTGGTATGATCCAACCTGGGATTGAACCCAGTACCTACCGCATGGTCGCGAGGATATCGAGAAAAAAAATGAGAAAAAACGATTGAACTTTTTCTGAAAAAAACCATTCTCTCGCGATATCGTTTTTGAATAGTTTACCCATGCGCGATCCGTTCTTGATCGCGAATCTTCAATCGCGAGGGAATCGTTTTTTTCAAGGTGCGAGAGAATCGTGAGGCGGAGTGATATCTGACACATAGGCCGTGTTGCCGACGTACGCCGCTCTATCCGCGAACTGGGAACTACATTTAATGCTGGTTGCGGATTTGTCGATGGAAAACCTATATTACTATACTATACTGTATAAATGCGTAAGATAACCGGATAATATATATGATTCGCGATCTATAGTCTCCTACAAGCCGAAGTAGGGCGTATGCTGGAAATATCTATACACATACCTGTACCATGCTTCCTGTGACGTCCGCGCTCAGATTTACTCTGGCGAAGCGTAAATGACAAAATTACATGTTTATTTAATAATCGTGTGAGTCGACAATGTATTAATGTTCAGTCATTCCCTTCATACTTCCGATAATTTTCTCATATATTGGTATAAACAATACAGGATGATAGTCACAATATCTTGTTTTTGTAAATACCGTGTATAGGTCATAAGTTGATTTGAGTTCGTCGTTGATTGCATTATCAGAATGATTACGGCACAGACTTGATAGAGGTGTGAATGGGCGCATGGCGGATAACCCAGAACAGCTTAGCCCTCCAGCCGAGAATTTCTAGGTTAATTAAGGTGAAAAATAGTGTAATTAAATATGTATATTTTGTTATAGTAAAACATACATTAGGAAAGGGTATCCATTCATGTTTTGGTACAGTTTTTAAACTATTGAGATGTGAATAAGTTTAGAAAATCACCATCAAGTTAATTTTATTTATTATAAGAATATTCGCGGCAGTGATTTCATATTTATATCAAATACATATCACAATGGTGATTGAATCGCATATAACGGTTGGATTCGCATATGTACACTACTTTTTATTTTAATTTTACATTTTGATAAATGAACTATGAATGATTCCAAAGGGAAGCTCAAGCCAGAAACCTGAATATTATATAATTTCATCCCTTACTGGATTAACCAAAAAAAAATCTCGTCCGAGTACGATCATCGGTTAAAGATTTCGGGGTTTTTTCTTCGCAAAACTAAAGATTTAAATGTGGGATTTGAAAATCTGTCGGACATAGAAAGACTTTTTATATTCATATTTTATATTAATGTAGTCATTTCACATATAGTATCATACTCGGTGAGGGGCGTTGTTTGATTCTTCAGCAACCAAGTCACGTGTCCTGAATTATACAGGGCTTTTGAAACACATCTTCGCATGGTCAAGGTTTCCTTTTTAGCCAAAGGCGAGACATTGATCATCTTGCTAAGCAAACCGCGTTCAGCTCACTTTCAGTGTTTTCCATACTGCAATTACCAGGCTTGTGGGATATTTGATGGTGAATGAATACGTGTATTTTCATCAAATTGTGAAAAATAATCAATATCATTATTTATATATATATATATTCTATATATATTTACCCTTTGTATTTATTAATTCTCACAATTTATTGAAAATATACGTCTTCATCTACCATCAAATATCCCACAAGCCAGGCAACTGTGGGGTTTTGCACTTATAGACTCCCACTTAGGGAGCCACACAACAAAACTCCCACCCAGAGAGCTCCAGAAAAGATTAATTCACACAACCAAACAAACAAGCAAAACAATAATAACAGTTGTGAAAAGTTTTACAAATAGCCCGAATAATATATTAATAATTAAGTGCTTTCGAAGACTCAAAAGCCCCGTATGACAATGTTATATTCAATACAGCGCCATCTATCTACACAAGGAAAATGGTGATCGTAGGACAAAAAACCACGCGAACAGCGAAAATCTGACGAATCAACTCAAAATTTCAGCACGCACAGATGCCAAAAACGTTCACGAATAATACCAGCTTTAAAACACAGAAATACTCAAAATAATACACGAAATTGCAAGTGCAAATGACTCAATCTGACCATATCCGGGCCTGTGTCCCGTACAAAATATATGTAAATATGAAGTTATAATTATAAGCATAACCATTATTCCTATGTATATATATATATTTTTTTCTTCAATTTCTTTCAATATCCCCATCGTATCTATATAACCGCCAACTGAACTGAAACACGCTATAGTTTTACACAAGGCAAAGAAGAATGGAAAAGGAAGAAGTAAAAATGATCGAACTTTATATAGTCTGACTGAATTATGATATAGCAACTCAACGTGTATGCGAGTCAGTCAGGCTGAACCTTGCCGTACTACTTTCGGCTATAATCCTCAATCGTGTTTTTTTCAATCGCTTATATTTTCTCGATTAAAAAACGATTGAATCGCGATATCGCTTTTAATTCGCGAGAATTTTCTCGATTGAAAAACGATTGCCAACGGAAAAAACCCATTCGAACAGCGATCGCGAATGAATCGTTTATTTTGAAGAAAAAAAACACATTCCCTCGCGCCTTGGAAAATCGCGACTTCGAGAAAATTTGACAAAATGAACGATTTATTCGCGAACGATAATTGGAAACGGTGCCTAAAACATTATTTAGTCATTAAAAGGTCATGACAGCTGATAGAGTGAAGTAATTGAGTGTGATGTATTAATATCACAAAATATAAGAGATAGATAGCTGATAAAGTGAAGTAATTGAGTGTGATGTATTAAAATCACAAAATATAAGAGATAGATAGCTGTTTATTGTATCGCGGTAAAAAAATGTGTTAAACTGATGAAAATGTCCAACAATAATTCCCAATTTTGTGGCCATTTTAAACTCATCAAAGCTGGCCTCTCTGTAATATTGGCACGGTACATTTATTGAACATCAGTACCTTTCATGTAAAAGTGTTGACCATATGAAATAAAAATGCTTACAAAGGGTAGGCCGTTGGTTTAGGTCAACACATTTTACACCCCCCCCCCTGCGCCCATTTCAAATTACAACATAAAACCCACCCCATGCAGAGTTCAGCTTGCAGCCATAGATTTTCTGGGTCCTGGAACAATCACAAATCAACATGCAAAAGATAATGCTTTTGTCACAAATGTAAATAACTTCCGATTTTTTTCACGGTATGCCACTCGACTATTGGACCAAAACACCATTTAACCTGGTGGGTGATGTGGGGTGGCATATCTCCCGGTCTGAAAAATCTTTTACAACACGGAATAGCTCATGCTGCGGATTTCAATTTCCTATCACAACTATAATCATAACGCAATCAAACTAGAACTTTGACATATTGTGTTCATACGTTTAGGACATTTTATTTTTTCGATTTCAACCGTACCACGTATATGCCAAATGCCGCATTATCGTATCACCTCCTTTAGACAGAATGGTGCTAATAAATTATCCCTTTAATTCGCTTGAATTCTCGTGATTGTGACATAGAAATGTATATTTATACCGCCTATTCCATTTTTCCTTTTCGAAAATGTATAAACAGGACAGAATCACGGTCCGAGAAATCTTACGCAATAATCATATTATGAGCTGAAATGTGATTTCTTTACGCCTTGTATCCCTAAATGTCGGATCAGTAAAAGCACCGAGGAACTTTTCCCTTTCAACTGGTCCGTGTCATCAATAAAATAACAGGGCCTCAATGGAAACTGACAGGAGTTTTCCAATTAACCTCGGATGCTACTCAATGGTATTATGAGGTCAATACACGCAATTCATCCATAGACGTTTCCATCACCCGGGCGGCGTCCCAGTATTGGAATTTCCTCGTTCATTCCGAATATCCTACGATACATAATTCTTATAAGGTTTTGTGAAACTCTCCAACCGCAAAATCCACGCTGCAAGACCGTCGGCATCATATGTTTCACAGCTAAATGTTTGATACGGAGAAATATTATCATGATAACACCTTGCTGGAATGAATAATTATGTATTAACTGCAGCTGCTGGATCCAAACTACCCTTCGCATACGTGTGCTGGTGTTACAAAGTGCAACATAATCTGTTATGATTCTATTAAATATTCGATTGCTTGATCGAAAATCTGATAGACTTCAAACTTCACCTCTGGACCGATGATGTTGAAACTTCACATTGCGATTAGGTTCAATGAGATGTAATGCATATCCCCCAATGAAATCGATTGGTCAAAAGCCCGGGTGATCATCTTGGATTTATGCCAAAGCTTTCAAAGATCTACTCCCGGGGAACTATTGAACCGGTCTGAAATGGCGTTCAAAGGAAACAATGGCCTAGTCTGTGTTTTTATAGACGCTCCCAAATGGTGAAAATAAACAAGTCCGAAATTTCATTTTATTGTTACTTTCCATCAGACTCAGGTCGTGGAGTATAGATATGCTGTCTGACCATGTGTGCGTGTTCCATTAATTCGTTTTATCACAATAACTTAGAAAGCATACGGTCAATCTACTCTAATTTTTTACTGAATATATACAGAAAAAATAGTTCTCAAGCTATTTATATTGAGGTCAATAGATCAAAGGTCAAGGCCCGAGACTGAATCAAAATTAGCCGTTCTATATCTTGTGTTCTGATTCAGCAAACATCCCGAAACTTTACAGGTATGTTATCCGTGTGATCTTCAAGAGAACTGTTTACTGTAAAGGCCAAAGGTCAAAGTCAAATCTAGGTAATACTCGCCAAACCGCAAAATTTTACAGATTTTTTTGGCGATATAATGCCAAAGAAGCCAGTTATTATCGCTCACCTGGACCCCATTCAGGGATATATAATCAATGGCTCTGTGTGTGCTCCACAAATTCTTGGAAGCATGATATCTCCAAAACAGTCAAGTTCAATTTTTCACAGAAAATATAATGGAGAAATAGCCGTCACACTATTGATATCAAGGCCAATAAGTTAAAGGTCAGGGTCACATCAGCACAAAGCTTGATTTAACATAGTGTCTTGAATACATCTGAAAGTTAAGATTCACCAAACATTCCCAAGCTTTACTGGATTGCTATCCATGTAATTCCAATTTACCTATTTATTTTTAGGTCGAAGTTCGAGGTCAGAGCCAAGGCCTGGAATCCGTCATTGCTTTGAAGTACTTACCTGAAGCCTTTGCATCGTAGAGAGCATAGTCGAGTGAGTGAGTGAGTGAGTGAGTGAATAGGGCTTAACGTCGCTTTCAACATTTTTCTACCTATATCACAACGGGGAAGGGAAGGGAGGGGAGGAGAGGGGGATGGGCAGGGGAACCTACTTGTAACAGAGTAGATCTAATGCTGCCAGTTTATAGTGCTGTCCCACTGAAATATCATGCCGTAGACATACATGACACCCCATCAGTCACATTATACTGACACCGAGCGAACCAGTCCTTGCTCTATCTTCTTCATGCTGAGCGTAAACGAGGAAGTACCAAGTTTTAGTTTTCAAGTCTTTGGTATGATCCAGCCTGGGATTGAACCCAGTACCTACCGCATGGTCGATGTAAATAACGACGTTTTCATCGATGACGAAAAGGCCTCTGCAGCATGGATCCAACATGAAGTCTACCATGCCATTCAGATAACCCAGAAGCATATAAACTGAAATAAGCACGCCGACAGATTCATTTTGTATACAATGCATTATTAGGGGGTAATCCATGTAAACAATCTAATGAACAACGGGATGTATTTACGGATTTACTTTCAGGCTTGTTATGACCTTCAACTAGCGGTCATCTACAGTATCATAAATTAGTATTGGTTGTCTCAGAGTAACAACACATTATTCGGTAAATATTGATTTATTTATAGCAACGTTTCCCATTAACAGGACGAGCACAAAGGCTGCTATTTCATCAAATATGTTGATGTATTGTGAATGCAATATCTTAAACGGTATCAGGTTCTAAGCGTACATACGGTGTCAATCTGCGAAATTTAACTTACCGGCATTTTAGAGCTTCTAAATACTTTAATATATAAATCTATGCCCGTTCATTCCTTTCTGTAGATATATATATATATATATATATATATATATATATATATATATATCTTGGCCAGATTGGTTCACTTTTTTAGAGGATCACGAGAAAAACACTGTTAAAGTCTGAAGGCAAAAATGTGTCTAGATGCATGGCTATTCTTCTACCCCCCTTAGACAATATCGCCTTACATGAAGTATCCATCAACTAATTAGGCATAATAAATGCAGTTCAAAATGATACACTGAAGAATGCTGTAATGTTCTGGTCCATGTGCATTATATGTGTTGCGATTCAAATAACAGTATACCGAGCCGTATATACGGAGCAGTCCTTTGATCTCCAGTCTGTCATATTGTACACCTGTTTTTTTTCTTGTCTGTGAAAATAAGTTTGCGGAGAGCGTCCTCATGTGCAACATAGCCAAGCATAGAAAGCATTTTTGTCCATATCGATCACATCGTTGAATTTCAGGTCATCATGAAGGATCCGCTTCCATTAAGAAAATCCAGCTAACGCAAAGCTCGTAGGCTATATCGAATTACCTGAAAATGGACAACCATGCTCCATAAAATAGATTCAAACAAGCTAAAAGCATCGGTACTGTTTTATAACAATCAGGTGATTGACTGCACTCCAGAACATCCAACTGGTAAAACCGAGGACGGATTCACAATCTCTTAAAGCCTGTAATACACAAATACGATACACGCGAGCTGAAATACGCATTATACCCGGTTCTCAGTCTTCGCTTATGATAGTCACGTTTCCAACATCGAAAAATAGGTCCAATTGCTTTCAATTGCGATTTATTTGCTCCAAATGATAGATGGGCATGTGTACTTTCATAATCCGACGGCTGCCATTTTTTTCTACACCACATCTCATTCAACTTAAACCGCATAATCAGACTCATATTGGAAAAGCTGACAAGTAGGACATAAGTTTGAAGCTAATGAGATACACGATGTCATTTTTCTTCGAAATTTCTGCTTTTCCACGAAGAAAAGTGGTAAAAACTATTTTTTTTCACATCACATTAATATTTACTAATTTATCATGCATTTTTTTGCGAAGAAATTGTATAAATGAGAAATAAAAAAAAATCTGACCGAAAAATCGACGTCACTGTAACGTCATCAAAGCGGCCATCTTGGAATTGTTTACATTTTCTCGTAGAGCTTCACTCAAGGGTATAGTATAGCTCGAAGGGTAAGAAAAATAATTAAGGGAGGGGTCCACCTCGGCCCCCCACAGGCCTGGACAAGTTCCAAAAAGCCCAGGCCAGATAGGGTTAAATATTGATATAGTATTTCAAGATATTAAGTTAAATGGAGTGTTGCCTAGACAAAAATCCCCAAGGGTGTTACAGTGACACCTTTAAGATTATGAATGTATATATGCCCAACTAATATTTATAAGTGCACACGCTAGTTGATATTAGTCTACAAATGTTCTAAATTTCTTGCCGTGTTCTTTCGCTACAAGTCGACTTGCGTCACGACGCCTTTCAAAAGCTAAAAAGCTAAAAAAAAACTTTCCACCAGTCCACTTATGCAATTATTTGGCAATAAGTCGTTTCGTCAAATGTTGACATGTGTTGTTATTTCGCAACATGTCGCCTGATCTTAAAATCGAAACTCTACGTACAGGCGCTTCCGTAGCATCGTACGTTTTGGCGATTTTACGATTTCTCGTTTTGTCGAGTTTTCGACTTGTCGACTTCACGTTTTGTCGATTTCTCGTCTCGATTTCTCGACTTCTCGTCTCGATTTCTTGACTTCTCGCCTCGATTTCTCAAATTCTCGCCTCGGTTTCTCGACTTGTCGAGTTCTCGAGTTATCGCGTTAAATTGGGGCCGAAACGAGTTGAACTCGCATAGCCGCATCCGGCTCCATACTTTCCCGTCGCTCTATGCCAGTTAGCCAGACCAGAAATAAATATTTCAATGACGAATTATAAAAAGGCAGACACGAGCCACCTCGTGTATACACAAGAATTTGGTCTATTGAGAGAAACATACAGATTGCATCAAGTTATTTATAAAGATGTTTCTGAACATGGTGAGAGAGTAGCGTGTACTGCTATCTTATGCCGCGAAACTAAAACCATTCGACTTCAAAAGATAAATGCCCTGTTGTCAGCTTTAGAAGGTATTGGGTCTACTATAGGAGGAAAAT